>VDFB02386685.1:0-12866 GCA_007258455.2 Sequoia sempervirens
CCTAATATGATTAGTATCCCACTAGAAAGAAAAAGTAATTTTCATAATAATTCTATGGTTCTAGATAATCCTCCAATTAAAATGAAAATTAGGAAGATTACTATCCATATCTAGAAGCAACTATGTAACTCCTAGAGGAATGGCCAACCCAAATGACTTCATTATCCCTACTTGGGTGGAAATTGAAAGAACTTTATCTTATAAATAATTCCTTTGACTAAAGAAATTATGAAAATTATTTCACTTTGTGATGTGGCATTAATAGTCAAGGTAGCCTTCTAATTTTTTTTATCAAATTCTTTGGAAAAGGGTTACATCAATCTAGAGAAGTGTTGGTGTAAGGAGATATAGGGAATCCTCCAACCAATTATCTTCCACATTTTTTTCTTTTTTTATCATTACCTACTCTCCACCTTACTCTTTTTTGAGAAAGCCTCTATTTTTCATCAAGCTATTCCAAATAACAAAGTTGGGTTTAAGATTGGAGTCACTTAGAAAGCTCGAAAGGTCTCACCATTCATAGTTAATCATAGAATACCAATCCTCATCACCATTCATTAAGTTTATTTTTATAAAGCAATTATGTGTTATGGAAGAAATGTCGCTTGTTTAAAAATATTGTTAGGTCTAGAAAAAATAAAGTTATTAAAAATTAATTTTAAAATGATAAATTATTTTAAAATATTTATTTAGAATCTACACACAAAACCTTAAAATCAGTAGTTCACACCATCTTCAAATTCTTAATAATTTAGTTATTGTAAGTAACAAAAAGTAAAAATTTAGTTTAAATTTTTTATTTAAATGTCTCAATTAGGCTAAACAGTGGAACACGCAATTGTGGGATCACCTTGATAAAAAATACAATAATAATATGTAGGTTTTATTAAAACTAGATAAGAGGTAGTTGAGAATGTATTAATGGGACTCAATTTAAAAAAAAACTAATGTATATATATTTTTAACTAATTGAAGTTCCCTACCTTCTAAGTCCCTATTAGTGTACCCATTGCAAAATCCTTTTAAGATGGTAAAGATGGTGAAATATCATTGTAGTGTTAGAATATCCTTAACAATGCCTTACTCAATTTGACCCTTACCTCTATTTTACTTACATTACTGTCCTTCAAACCAAGCTCTCAAAATATTGTGAGCATGAAAATTTTGGTGTCCAATGTCACAATATCAACTTTATTTGTCATTGGAAGTTTTAAATGGATATTGTGATCTATTGCCCTACTCACCTATGTTGTCAATGTTAAACGTATCATGGTGGGATTATTTTCCATTAGGTATTCTTACTTTCTTTTTCCTCTTCAATATTTTGGCTCTAGAACATCCCATTACTCATGCTATTATGTACACTAGTGATTGTTTTTTGGAATGAGGTTGGTTAACACTCCTCTATTTGCATGAAAAATCATTTTGTAGGAACTATGAGAGATCATAGGTTTACACATGTATAATTTTAATATAACATTCTTCCTAATGTTTGCTCACATTTAAAATAAGTTGAACTACCTAGGAAAATTTTATGACATGTTATATCCAACTATAAAAATTTTACATAATTTTGGTGTCCAATATCATAAGATCAATAATTTTGCAAAGGGAATGTTGCTTATCATATGAGCCAACTTTTAGTATAATTTAGAATTGCACATTTATTGTCTAATTTAGTTTAGTAGAAATTATTGGAACTATCTTATTTCCTTGTTCTAATCTATCTTAGAAGTTAGGAGATACATGTAGACTATACTAAGAGAATGAAGCTCACATCACCTTTGTGCATTAATGATCAATGTAAGTGCACCATTGGATTTTATATGGAAATCCCTTTGAGGTTGCTACTTGTGGGTAGGCCATCAAATATGAATATAATTTTTCCTTTTTCTTTGGGAAGAATATTTTCCTTCTTGAAGTTTTCAGGCTCTTTTTAGGTAGTGGCTATGTGTGTTTTCATTTGTGTGAGCTATTCTTATATTACTTTTGATGGATATACAATAATTCTTCACTTTGGGTCTTACAGAGTTGCACATTTAAAACATGATAACAAAGAGAGGTATGGATATGCAAAAGTAATTCAATCTTAACAACATCTATCTTAACATTCATAATGCACATATATAAGTACATGGTGAATGCATGTACCGCCACTCAAATTTACTATTGTCTTGAAGTATCGGCTATCAAAAACACCAACTCAATACTAATTTAAGTGTAATATCTATTAAGACTTAGAAAACATAAAAAATACAACATTGAAAAAATTTATCTAAGTCCTTAGGAATATTTATACGATGAAACATTAATCATTATAACTCAAAAAACTATCTACAAGATGAAAACCTAGAAAATAATTCATTTTTTCTATTAGTTTAACACCGAAACCTAGGATATTTCATATGTATACAGTCGAGGCAAATCTAGTAATAGCCTACTTAAAATCTTAATGGCATGTATAATTTTTTGACAGGGCTACGAAGTCTGTAGGATGCTGGTTGATTCTTATACCTGTCAAATGTATACTGCCTATAGTATCATGTTTTATCAAATTGGAAGTTAGAGGGTTTTTTTGGACATTTTTGAACCAACAATGTCAGTCTCCTTGATGACAATAAGATACTTGTAATTCTTATTTATAATATAATATAACATATATAGACATCATGTCTTTTACCAAAAAAACACTAAAACATTATAATAACAAAATGTCGTACCACAAAACACTAGACCCAAATCAAATCCGTATTCAGTAACTTTTAATTTTTAAAATTCATTAAAACATATACTAATGAAAGTCAACAAGAATTTAAAAATAATTTTAATAAAATTAACTTCTAAATTCTGTCAATTACACATGATAATGATAGCACAACAATTACCCTCCCTCCATCTTATCCTATGCCTCACAGCCCTTCAAGTCAATATTGCTAAGGAGACAACATATGCCCACGGCTATAAATATACAAGGGCCCCAAAGCTTGTCCTTTCGATGCTCTTCCGGTCTTCACTAAAAAACAGACTGAAACCAAAAGCAATATGATGTATGTTTGACAAACAATATTAATCATTATAAGCCATGATTTGGATGTCCAAACAGCTCTGGGTAAGTGTGTGAACAGGTCATGAAAACAGCACCAAATCTTGTTTTTTCTCTTAAACAAATGATGCCCGACAATGGAAGTAATTATCTTTTTGCTTCCATCAAGCTTTTAGATGCTTCATCTCTGTGTATTCACGGCTTTGACTGCATTACTTTATGATTTTCAAGATTCCAAAATCTCTGAAGCACTTAGCAGACAAGCTCATGAATTTCTTGTGAGTGACCTTGGGATATACAATACTACTCATTGCTGTCAAAAGTGAAGTGGGTTGATCATGAATGTTTGAATATGTGTTGCTTGTTACAGACTCAATCTCAGTCAATGAAAATTATGGAAGAGAGAGCCAAAAATCCATCCTTCTCTTCAAACAGTTATGGAAGAGAGAGCCAAAAAGCTATCCTTCTCTTCAAACAGTTGGGTGGGGACAGAAAAGTGAGTGTTGACTACTATGATTCAGAATATGGTGTTTTTTTTTGCTTTGGGTGAGCACCGTGGGAGAATGAAATTAGTTGCATTTATGATGTTATAGTGATTTTTGATGTCGTCGTTATTGGCTATTCTTAAACATAATCCGTTTTAATAGTCAAAAAATCGGCGTGGGAGAACACAAATAGGATTACTATTTATTATTTTTGGGTATGGATGAGATGTTGTTATTGTTGGTTATTCTTAAATATAATGAAATTTAATAGTCAAAAGATGGTTTTGGTCAATAAAGATTGGACAATTATTTATCACTTTTGAATATCAATGAGGTGTGGAATTGCTATATTGATGTCGTTGTTATCGGCTATTCTTGAACATATTCCATTTTACTAGTCAAAAAATCGATGTGGGAGAACACAAGTAAGAATGCTATTTATTATTTTTGGTTATGGATGAGATGTTGGTGGTTATTCTTAAATATAATTGAATTTAATAGTCAAAAGACGGTTTTGGTCAATAAAGATTAGACAATTATTTATCACTTTTTGATATTGATGAGGTGTGGAATTTTTTTATTGGTTATTTGACCATTGAACCAGATGATGTTTAGGTTTTGTGGTTGTGACCATTTTTCATGTGTAAATAAAAGATAATGAGAATTATGTTATTTGGTTTGTTCTTTGGGTCTTGTTTGATCTCCTTATAATGTAATTGGTTGTGAATGATCTCCTTATCTCGATATAGATGAGATGTATCTATTATTCTTAAACATAATTGAATTTAATAGTCAAAAGATAATTTTGGCCAATAAAAATAGAATAATTATTAATCTTTTTGGTATGGATGAAGTGTGAAATTACTATTGATTGTTTGATCATGAACCAAATTTATCTTTTTAGCATGGATGAAGTGTGAAATTGCTATTGATTGTTTGATCATTGAACCAAATGATGTTTGAGTTTAGTGGTTGAGATCATTTTTATGTGTAAATAAAAGATAATGAAAATAATGGTGTTGGTGATGTTATCTTGGGTATATTCTCCCATTCCTCCATGAGGAATTTGAATACATCCTTCTTCTATTGGCTGGAGCCGGGGTCTATTAATATGCCATGTTTTTTAATCTCATCTTAAAGCACTGAGGCCAAAGTAATAGTAGAATGGTGGATAACTTTGACTGTAAAACAAGAAATGTTGTTGAGCTTCCTTTCCAAATTTTCCACTCTAGTCATCATAGTCTTGGATTCTTGGGTTGTCTTCTCATAGTTATGGCATATTTCCTCCTTGTGCTCATGTGTGGGAGTGGAATCCTCATTGAGCTCAGGAAAAGCCTACGTCCTTCAATAAAATCCTTAGCTTCCTCTTCCACATTCTCTTTGTTGTTTTCCTCATCCCCATTGTCCTGTTTATAATAACTGGAAATTTTATCAATAGTGACCTTGAGGACCTTCTTGTCGACTAGTCTATGGGATATTCTCAAATTGGTGTTCTCTCAATTTTAGTTTTTGGATCAGATTCTATCTTTTTTCTTCTATATTGTTGATGTTATTGTTATTCTCATTAGCCTCATCATTAGAAGTAGCTTCCTCCACATAGAAGTTGACCTTCTTTTTGCTGGGGGTTTAATTCACAACCACATTTTGCATTTCAGAAGGAGAGTTTTTGATCTCACATATCCCCACCACCATAGAATTTTGGCTTAGGGTTTTATTGTATTTAAAATTATTCTTAGAATGCTTGGCCAAGGGTTTAGGGTCAATTTCAGGTGTAGTCTGTTTGGAAGAAGGTGTCATCTTTCTCTTCGAACCAAGTTTGGCAACATCCTCATTGCAGGGTTCTAGGGGCTTTCATGGGGGAAGTGATAACTGAAGTATCTTCCACAAGGAAATAACTAATAGGTCTAAGGGGACAAAGTGCTAGATGTGATGTAGGAGCATCCATGGCAAATTGGCAATCCTGTGTCAATTAAAAAGAGGTTAATTTTGTGGAAGTATTTTTGAATTTTGGAATAAGTTAATTTGGTTTGAATTTCATGTTGAGGGGTGGAAAATGATTTATTTTTGAATAATTAAATTTTCCAAATAAAATCTCCTTTGCACATTGTCAAGTTGACTTGTGGGAGAAAAAAAACAATGAAAAAGTACTTTTGAAGTATTTAAGTTAAAAATATTTGAAAGGAAATGTGGGGTGTTGGGATTTAAATGTGGAGCTATATGTAATGCCCACCGTGCAAACCCCAGAGAACACACACACAAAGCAAATAATTTTTTTAAAAAAAATTAAATTAAACATGTAATAACACTTAACCATAATCACATAGCACATTACAAAACATTAACACACTTAGTTCTCTGGGGCACGCGAGGTTACATCGCAGCAACAAAACGGAAATAAAAATAAAGATTACAACAATATCATTTATAATGATAACCAAGGATAAGGGTACATCCAATAACCATGATGCGAGAATAGTAAACATCGCATAATTACATCCATGATAAATCTCTTAAAAGAGTTGCAACTGATCCTAACTATTACATCATAGTTATAATATTACATTACAGTTTTGATACAAGAATTACAATAAATTCCCAAACATGTGGGATGATACATTTACAATGAAATATGAAGTACAACTGATCACTGGGACAACTCCACTGCGGAAGGCTGAGAAGCCATGAAGCTGATGGGGAACCCAACGGGTGCGGAGCACGTTCCACCCAACCATGTGAATTACAAGTAACTCACCCCCCATGCTCAGAGGTGACGAGGAAGTGAACCCGACCATGAATGTCAAACTGACTCAACAACAACATGATACTAAACAAGTACAACTCAAAGCATACCATGAACAACCAACAATGAACACAAGTCACATAACCAGTTGAAACTGTAACAACTCATCACCATAACATGAAGCATCACCAATTAGCAATCATGAGACAAATTCACAAGAATCAAAGACATTATCAGATACAATATCCAGAAAAACCGAACCAACACCCAAAATATATTTCAAAATAAATCAGAACCAATGAAAGGAACACGATTCCATAATAACACTAAATCAACCATTCAACACACCATTCCATAGGCAACAAGAAACAAGTCAGACGGGTGTCAAGTGGGGGGATCATCACATAGCTCTCATGGGATCCCCTGGCACTTCCTCCAACCGAGGCGCCAGCACCCAACTATGGATCCCCTAGCCCTAAAGTCAGAAACAACATAAATATAACAATATCCAGAGGCAACTACAAGGCACAAGAGTGTCAAGTGGAGAGGGCCATCACATAGCTTTCATGGGATCCCCTGGCACTTCCTCCTACTGAGGCGCTGACACCCATCTATGGATTCCCTAACCCTCGAACATAACAAAAATATAACCATATCCAGAGGCGACAAGAAACAAGAACAAGGATGTCTAGTGGAGAGTGTCATCGCATAGCTCTCATGGGATCCCCTGGCCCTTCCTCCTAACTGAGGCGCCGACACCCATCTATGGATCCCCTGGCCCTTCCTCCTAACTGAGGCGCCGGCACCATAGGGTAGCTAATGCGGAGCCGATAGTCTCTCATGAAGACGAGACTACGACCTTGCCAACCAAGGCCTACTCAGTCTATCACTAGTCTACGGTAGCCCTAATGCATAGACGAGGAATCCAGTTTTAATTATCTTGTATGTTTTACTACCCATCCCCCTAAATTCTATTTTTAGGTTATCACTTGTTTAACTACTCTTACGTGGGTTCCCCTGGCACTTCCTCCAACTGAGGCGCCGGCGCCCACGAAGAGCCACTCTCCCTATGACCCCTAACATAAATCAAACTAGGCAAGGGTTGAACCAAAGCATAAGAATCATAATACTACAATAAGAACACGCGAGGCATTAACCCTCTCGCAATAATTCATAATCCAAAAATCCTAACAACCGTTCAACCCTTCCTAACAAAACCATTAAGTACCACTTTCCAAAAGTAAAATCAAGATGAAGAGAACATTACAATTTAGCAAACCTCTGGAACAAGGGTTTTTCGATAAATACAACTGAGTACACAATTACATGAGGTTCCTACACCGCTACCAAAATAAAGAAAAACTATAATCAAGGCGCACAAGATAGACCGCCAATCCAAAGGGTTTCACAAATTAACAACAACATATTCCACATTTCATCAACAACAATTCACTTTCATCTATTACTTGCATTCAATTTCCACGACCAACTTTACCATAAATATTTTATAATAAAATAATCTTACCCTATCCTTAATTTTATCAAAATTCCACAAAGCAATTAACAATACAATAATATCCTTTCCCACGCACAAGTATCTCGGTACAAATCTAAATAATACAACTTGTCTATTCCTCACACAAATAAATCACAAATAACCATAGTCCAATCTCCCTATAAATTTTTGCCTTTCTACAAAATACTACACTGTTGTAATTTTCACAACTCCAAATTAAAGAACAGATTTAACTGAATTTTATATATTTCATCTTTAACTCAAAAACATAAAACATTTCAATTATATAACGATATACAAAACACGTGCTCAACGAAATTCATGCAATTACTTGCCTACCATAATCCATGATTTCCACACCAAATAAAATTAATACTCTAAATCAAATAACATGATACATTAATTTTATTTTACAAAATAAAACTTTAATAATAAATTCCCAAATAAAATTTACATTTCTTTAATATTAAAACAAATAATCATACTACCTTTTATTTTATTTTATTTATATTTATATTTTTATTAAAAAAATATATAAAATAAAATAAATATATTTAAACATATACATATATATATAAAACTAAAATTTAAAATTTATAAAAAAAAACTTTTAAACAACAACCCCCGCAGCACGTACGCCGACAAACTGCACATAGCAGTCTGACGGCTGCTGTACAGACTGCTGTGTACAGCAGTCCGTAAGGACTGCTGTGTCAGCCCGCGACAGAGGACAGTGGGGTGTGGGGTGGGTACGGCCCAGCCGACCCCCCCCCCCCCACATCCCATACAATTTAAATTTAATTTAATTTTTATTTCATTTTTTTTAATTTTTATTTAAACAATTTCAAACTGCGAAAATCCATTTCGCGATTTTCAATAAGTTGATTATTTTATCTTATATTAATTTTTTATATAATTTATATTTTTCAAAAATTCTTTGTCGTGCACAGGTACGGCCATTAATTTGGCCTGAGCAGTAAATTTTGATTCTACCATAAAAATAGAAATAAAATAATAAGTTTATACAAATAGTATATATATTAATATATATATGTATACATATATATATTAATATGTACAAATGATAATCTCAAAAATATATTTGATAACCTAATCAGACTGTACACAACTTTCTATTCACTAATATTATGTTTTGAAACAAAATATATATATATTTTCAAATCAAAGGTATTTATAAAAACAAACAATATTATACATGATCAAATTATAAAAGAACTATATAAAGGTTTCTCAATGACAATAATCTTTTCCTATTGGTTTGTTTACTATGAATCATTATATTTTCTAATGGAGGTTTTCTTTTCCTTTCAAGCAATCAATCATATATATTCATTTATTTATCTAATTTCTTTTTGAAACAGAAACTGAAGAGAAATAAGAGGAACCTGGATTCCTGTGTTGTTGACTGTTGAAGAAGCTTGCTTGACCCCGATGGCCTCCACGAACAACTTCTCGTTTCTACTTCCAAATCCCTTCTCCTAAATTTCGTGCTCGAACTCGAATCCACTCCTTTGTTCAGAAGGCGTCTCCAAGCAACCCAGTAACAGATTTCCCATTTTCTTTCAAGAACTCTCCTCAAAATAAAACAAAAGAATCCCACATCCTTTCTCAATTTTCAGAATACAAAGCCAAAATTTTATTCAACTTCTGTCACAATCCTTCTCTGTATGTGTGTAAAAACTCCCCTCCAAAAATTCTTAATCCCATAAAAGATAATATCCCTCTCTTCACAAAAAAACTCTAAAAAAAATCCAAAAATAAAAGAAAATCATTCTTTAAAAGCAAGCTTTTTAATTAGATCTGTATTCCTACTGGCTCACCCAGTCTTTTTATTCTTTTATTTGTTTTATTGTTTTAATTTCTATTTTTACCACTTTTCTTGCACAACACATTACTTATTTAATTTAAATAAATTCTTCTAATAATTATCCTCCACCAGACAATTGATTAAAATAATTAAAACACAATTAATATTTAATTAATATTTAATTGAAACACATGATTTTATAAAAATTAAATAAAACATTTAAATATTTTCCTACAAATAACCAACATTAAAAATACACACTTATTATCCACCTTTAGTTAACAAATTCACAACTAGTAAAATATCAACATCAATTAAATAATCATAACTTATAAAATACCACATTAATCAAACTACGACGACACATGAAACACAAGCCACAAATGACGACAATTACAACAATGAACAATACCAATCAAATGAGACGACCTGACATCATGGAACGGGAGGACTTCATCGTCACCTCTGTATCAACATTTATCCGTTGGGTTATTTGGTGCTCGCCCTGTCCTGCCGAAGCAGGTGGAATCGAGACTTATACCTGCAATCCTGCATACAAACGAAGTTGTGTACATGTGCATACATATATATAAAATCGAAGCATTAAATTAGAGTACTGCATTGTGAGAAGGAATCGCAACATAACAGGGCACTCGCGAACGAATGATGCTATATTGTCCTTCATCACACCTATCCTAACAATTATAATTTAACTGATAAAATAACATTTCTAAACTAACAATTTCATCTCATGACATAATTCATTAAATCATTGCATCATAATATAATTCTAAAAATCAACTAATATAACCAATCACAATATCATATGAAATGATCATGTCTACTAATGGAATAACAACATCATCAAATGTCTAACTATCCAACTCACACAATATCATCATCGTCACAAGTAGCAAACGAACACATAGAAAAATAATAAATCCAAACAGAAAGAGGAGGGGTACTACACTATAAAACACCATTTTATAATCCCTAAAAAGTAGGGACTTGGAATTGGGTTCCCATGACTTGCTTTAATTTTTTTGTTTTTTCGTGAGTCAAAAAGGAGATTTTTTTTTGAAAAAGACTCCTATTTTTAGTGGGCTTTTGGAGATGGTTTTAATTGTTTTTTTTGAGGAATTTGATGTGCAACAACATCATGGGTCATGTCATATTGAATAGGCCCAAATAAAGCATGCAAAATTAATTTCATGACAGGGAGGAGTAAAACAGGTTAAAAACCCATTCTTCAACAAAAAAAGTTGGAAAAGTTTTGAGGGAGATTTATGAAGGCAGAGTGAAGGAGGCATAACATTCTCTGGAAGAGTTTTATTGGGGTGTTTTTGCAGATTGGGACTGATTTACAACAGTCCTTTATGTTTCCAAATTATCAGGTTGAAGCTACATGAGTTGCAGGTGGAATGGGGGTGCTGGAAGGTGAAATAGTTTGCAAAAGATTGCATAGATGAAAATAGTTAGTTTTTAAATATTATTCCATTGCTTATTAGATGTTAGTATGGGTTTATTTGATGTACATCAGTCCATTGATGATTGAAAACTCTTGTAATTAGACTTCTTTAATAGATAAATTCAACGTTTTTGTGCAAGCAATTTTTTGAATTTTAAATTGCAAGTTTAATTTTTTGTTTGAGATTTTGTTGAGAGGATTTTAGAGAGGGTTTTGAGAGTATTAAATCCTCTCTACATTAAGATGGAAGTGGTATAATCTTAATATTATCCCCTAGTAAAGTGGAATATGGGGTTTCTTTGGGTTCTTGGTGGATAACTCAATAACCTCTTTCACGAACAACTCAAGAGAAGACATGAGGAAAAAGGGAAAGCTAATCAATAGATGGTGCCTAAGGTGGTTAAGAAATGAAAATTGATAATAATAATAACATTTCATATTTTACTATCACTAAAAATACCTGGTCCCATAGAGCGGGGAGCTTACTATGATCATACCCCGCATGCAATTTAGTGGGGTACTCATCTTTATTTGAAGAAGTGGTTCATACTGTCAATATCTTGCACTTTCATGTGTTTCTTTAATTTTTGTCCTTTGCAAGAAAGGTTGATAGCTTTTGCAATGACCTCTTCACTGAACTCAAAGGAAATCCCACCAAGTTTGACCTGTCTACTGTTCCAACCATTAGCAAACTGAATTGAGAGATTCTCATTATGGTCATTTAAGCTCACCATCAATAATAGAAGTCCCCCCTCTATGCACATGCACCATATCAGTCCATCCCTTTGGAAATATTTGCAGGAGACATGCCTCGTTCTAACTCTTTCACCTCCTATAGTTTGAAGCAAGTTGAGTTAGCTCTCCTAGCAAATTTGATCTCTATGGTGATTAATATGATTAAGGTCGAGGGAGTTTTTACAAGTGTGGTGGGGTTTTTACTCAATGAAATTGATATAAACAAAATAGTACAAAGGACCAGATATTAGCTCGCAAATTAAATCAAAGATGGAAAATACATGGGCCTTCTTGAGACATTTAGTTTGATGTCAAACTAGACCTTTTCTTGTCATGATTAAACTTGGTTACAATTTCTCTCATGCTAGCAGTCCTTTCCATATTCCCATAGTTGTAATCATATCTTAGAATTAGCTAAGTTCATCTTGTGTGGCAGGCTGCCAATCATGAATGAACACTTAAAAATTGAACTACAAATAATCATTATTAGTCTCATGACTTGGGTTTCCCAATTTTTCTCCTGCCAACTTAATCTTATGATTATCACATTAAGATTAGTAATTAGAGCCTAGTGAAAGATGAGCATAAAGTTAGTGGCCTTCAAGGTCCATGTTTTCATTCCTTTTTTTAAAATCCAATTCCACAACAACTTACACGTCAGATTAGGGAATTTGATAGGAGTAAGTAATAAGATAACACTTAAAATTCTAGTTTGAGCTCTCCCCATGTTGGATGCATGTATTTTGTTCTTCAAGGATTAATCCTTTAATTTTCACTGGAAAACCTAAACAATGCTACATCTAGTGACATCTTAACTATTTGCATGGTGATCCTATATTACTATATCTTATTATCACACTATTACACTCTCATATTGCAATATTATATGATCATCTTAAATTGGTATACCGTATGACTTTATTTTATATATTATATGATCCTACATTTTTATTTATCCTTTAAATATTATTTTATTGGGGAGAAATCATGTTACTCCCCCTTTATCTTTTGATCTTAAACGTCCATTGAGATAACACTACTATATCAAATA
>VDFB02386686.1:0-61770 GCA_007258455.2 Sequoia sempervirens
GAAGAAGCAGACGCTGTCTTGAATGCGTCGGTTGCTGCTAGCCACTCCTGCGGATAGATGGTCCTCTTGCCCTGGTGTTTATTGATGTAACCCCCTTGCTCCGTATCAGCCTAATAAAAGGCCAACGTATATATATATGCTCTTATACTTTGTATATTTTGAAAATCGGCCTTCATGCCATTTTGTAACTCAGAAACATGTATATAAAAATATACGCCTCTTTTTGTTGTGAAATTTTATGCTCCTGTTTGCTTCTGCGTGCAATTTTTCTGGGTTTGCCAATTTTGTATGTTTTATCTCTGTTTATGAGCATACTTTTGTGTTTTAAGAACTCCGGTGCTTCACCTACCAACGATGATAAGCGAATACATAACAAGTCAATTGGTTTAGCAAAATGATAGGCCAAAAACAGGAAGGGAAAAAGAAAAAGCGTTATTTACAACTGTACAAGGTAGGGCCTGACGCTTAATGGAACAATTTAAGGTGAATCCCATTAACCGGGATTCCTAGGGGCTCCTGTTCCATATTTTCCAGCTCGAAGGCATTGTGTTGTATGCACCGAATGATTTTGAAGGGTCCTTCCCATAGGCTATCAAACTTACCATGCTGACCTGGCTTCGCAGCCCTGCTGTCGTATTTTAGCACCAAATCTCCACTTTTTAGGCCTTGGTCGGAAGCCCTTTTGTCAAACCACCGTTTGACCACCTGTTGACGGCCAGTCATGGCCTTTAGGGAATTCTCCCTTTTTTCTTGTACTTCTAATAGTTCGGCAAGCCGAACTTCCATGGCGCCATTTTGTTCTATCTCAAGAGATTTCAACAACTGTATCGCCGGAATTTCCATAGAGATAGGTAGCAGCGCTTCTTTCCCATATAATAGCTCATAGGGCGAAGTCTTGAGGACTTGTTTAGGTGTTATGCGGTTGGCCCAGAGTGCTTTTCAGAGATTTTTGTGCCATTCCCTTTGGTGTTCTGAGCCCACTTTTTTGAGAAGTCGGACTAAACTTTTGTTTGTTGACTCAGCTAGGCCATTTCCCTGTGGATAGTAGTTTGAAGATGTTTTTAGGAATATGCCATTTTTCAATGCAAAGTGACATACCTTTGTGCCTACAAATGCTCTAGCATTGTCCGAAATGATCGTCTTCGGAGGGCCGAACCTCGTCACCAGAGCCTCGAGGAAATCCACAATCTCTACCTCCGTTGCCTCTTTAAGGGGAACAGCTTCAGCCCACCTTGTGAAGTAGTCTGTAGCTGTTAAAATCCATTTATGTCCCGAACTGGAAACCGGGTTGATCATTCCGATAAAGTCCAAACCCCATTGAGCAAATGGTTCATCCGCCACGATAGGTTTCAGGGGCATCGCTGAATTCTTCCTTCGGTCGGAGAATAACTGACATTTTTTGCAAGCCTTTACCAGCGAGTAGGAATCATTGAAAAGTGTGGGCCAGTAATATCCAGCCCGCAGGACCTTGATGGCTGTGGTTTTAGCGGAGAAATGTCCACCTTCGTCGCTATTGTGAAATGCGTCGAGGATCTTCTGCGCCTCCCCTGAAGTAACACACCGTAGGAGTACACCATTAAAATTTCTCTTGAAAAGGACTCCTTCTATCAGCGTGTATCCGCAATTCTGGAGCCGGTAATACCTTCTTTTCTGGGATGAGAGGCCTGGCGGGTACCTTCCGGTTCGCATGAAATTAATTCTATCTTTCAGCCAATCATCCTCCGATCCTGATCCGTTTATTAGGACAAGTTCTGACTGTTCCTCTTTAGCAGGTATCTCCACTTCCTGTGTCATATACTCACACAGACCTCTGCCTTTAATAGTCCTGGTGGGCCTGACCTCAATGTCATATTCCAGGATCTTAGTGATCCAATTAGCCCTTTTTTCTGTGATTTCTCCCTCCATGATGTATTCCCACACACTAGAATGTGCGACATATACCAGGACTTTGCTACAGGAAATTAGATGGCGGAACTTTTTAAGCCCCTTCACTATTGCAAAAGCCTGTCTTTCAACGAAGTTATAATTCACTTCATATTCCTTTAAGGTTCGGGAATAGAAAGCAACTGGATGCTCCCCTTTTCCTTCTCTATCCTTTTGAGTCAAAACAGTAGCGATACTTGACTTGCTACCGAAAGCATACATTATAAAATCTTTATGTTGATCTGGATTGATCAACACTGGGGCTGATGAGATAGCTTCCTTGACCTTCTCAAATGCCTCCCTCGCCTCCGTTGTCCATTTGAAAATTTGATCCTTTTTCAGCATTAGGGTGATCGGCCTAATCATTCCCGCAAAATCGGAAATAAATTTACTGACGAAATTTACTTTGCCCAGAAAAGACTGGACACCTTTCTTATTCACCGGGAGAGGAAGCTCCTTTATAGCCTTTACTCATTTGGGGTCAATTGAAATACCTTCCTTCGACACAACATGTCCTAACAGCTTACCCTGAGGTACTCCGAACACACATTTCCTCGGGTTTAAGGAAATCCTGAACTCTTGGCACTTTTGAAACACCAACTCTAGATGATCGAAATGATCATCTTTAGATTTGGAGAACACAGTAAGATCATCCAAATAGATTAGGATAATCTTATTGATCAGCTCGCTAAATGCGACGTCCATAGCTCTCTGGAAGGTTGCCCCTGCATTAGATAAACCAAAAGGCATTTTAGCATATGCAAACGTCCCCCACTTGGTGGTGAACGTAGTCTTGTGCTGATCTTCCTCTCTTACTCGAATCTGGTTATAGCCAGAGAAGCCATCCAGTAGAGAGAACATTTCCGATCCCGCGACGGTTTGGAGGATCGACTCCATAGAAGGCAAGGGATAGTGGTCCTTCAGAGATGCTTTATTTAGGTCTCGAAAATCTACGCATAAGCGTATATCACCATTCTTCTTTCAGACTGGTACCAGATTTGATACCCAAGTACTATGTTTAATTGGGAAAACAATACGCGACTCAATGAGCTTGGTTAGCTCTTGTGCCATCAAGGCTTCAACTTTAGGGTTGACCGGCCGCTGTTTCTGTCGGATTGGCTTCGCACCTTCTGTTAGCTCAATAGTATGTTGAATGATACCAGGATCATAACCTTCCAGATCATCATAGGACCAGGCTACTACTCCATATTTCTCACAGAAATTCATAAGCCTTTCTCTATCTTGCTGTGAGACATCTTTTCCGACCCGAAGGTTCCTGTCATCGGAGACCCGAAGATTCTCATAATCACCTTTTTCCGCCACGAACTTCCTCTTATCATTTCGGGCGTCACTACAATCAAAAAATTTTTTGAGAGTAACCAATCCTTTCGGAAGCTTATTTGATTTCAGCTGCATAATTTGTCCCTCGTAGGCCTCAGCAATCTTTGGTTGGAGTTGATCGGCAAATTCCCCTGAGTTTTGAATAAACGAGGCGATGTGTTCATCGCTCTCAAAGACTTACCAACTTTGGTCATTATCGGGTATTGCTGGTCTAACCAGCACTCGTACTGAATATTTGTTCTGAAGCAAGTCGGAGACAGGATCAAACTGAGCTCCGATTACTGCCATGCGGTCTGCATCGCCATTCTGAGCTCGGGGAATGGTCAGGATGTTGAAAGCTTCAAAACTTTCTATAAGGTCCCAGATTCGATGCCGATAGGACCTCATGCGGATATTCTTTGCTGCTGAGACTCCTCGGACCTGATTAACTACCAGTTCTGAATCTCCGAATACAATCAATTGTTTGATACCCATTCATTCCGCTAGGCTTAGGCCTTGGACTAGACCCTCATATTCAGCCTCATTATTTGAACAAGCAAATTGGAATCGGAAGGCCCTCAGCAACTTTTCATTCTATGGGGATATTAGACATATCCCTGCTCCAGCTCCAACTTTGCTCCTTGCACCGTCAAAATATAATGTCCACAGCTCACTTACTTGGTCATCGTCGGGCTCTTTGACGACCTTCGGAAGAACTTGGTCTTCGTCATAGATCACATATGTGCCTAAACCGGTAGCATGATAATTTCCGAAGGGATCATTATTTATATGTTCACTCAACAGAGCGTCTTCGCTATTACTTCGGTCTCCGTTGACCTTCTCCTCCTCCAGCAGTTCAACATTGTACATGTCTTGTTTGGTGATGGAGGTATGTGCCGCTTCAAAGTTAATCAGGGCCTCGTTCGCCACATGTTCAGAATGCAGAGCCTCCGATTCTATCTTCATCTTTGCGCCATGTTTGGTCCTAAGTATTAGATGTGACCAATCTAAAGACAAATAGCCGCCCACCTTTGAAGTGCGTAAACTTCGAAAGCGCAAAAGACCAAAACATTTCATAACATCTGCGATCATCAGATTCCGCGGACCGTGATAATTTCGCGTAAATAGAGTCAACTAAGTGCTTTGATGACACCCACAGATCAACCTTATTTCCATCCAGCTGCATCACCCCCTTCTTCATAGGTTCGTAGCTGAGTCCCAAGGCTTCGGCTATCAGTTTTGGCATAACCATTGTACTAGCGCCAGAATCAATCATAGAGTTGTGTAATACTTTCTCCCCTATAATGAGAGTTAAGAAGAAGGGTTGAGGTTTTGGCCTACCTCCGCCTTCCGCAGGGGATTCCATCGCTTTGTTTGCGACAACCTTAGTTGGTGGCATTTGATAAACCGCCTCGGTACTGGCCAAAGGCTCGGTTAGTATTGGGTCCATCTGTTGCTGAAGCACTTTTTGGAGTATGGTCTTCTGCTCCGGGATAGCTAGAATGTCCCATAAAGACATATTAGCAGGTGATTTCTTCAACTGCTCCACCACATTAAGAGATGAGGAGCTCAGAGATTTCTGCTCCTTGGCTTTTGTTATAATAATTTCCTTCCGCCGTTGAGGAGACAAGGATTCGGTCGGGCCACTAGGAATTTGATCTGAAACGTCCTTGCACTGCGGATTGTCCGAAAGTGAAACCACGGCCTCACCGGTGAATCTTCTCTTGGAGCGTGTATTATAGTCAGACTTTACCCGCGGCGTTTCGGCAGTGGACGTGTCATTCGCAAACACCGTTTCCTCGTCTTCCATCCATGAGAAGAGCGCATGATCAGGAACAATGTCGGACTCTTGCTCCAGGGACATTCCTTGTATTTGCGTGGTAAGGACCGCGTTCTCCATTGCCGGGGCATATCCGTATTCTTCGCTCTCTGTCGCAATCCCTTGACTACGTTGCTCTGCTATCCTTTGTTGTAAGTTGCCACGCGGACAATTTCGCATATGCGCATCGTTGCAAGGGAAGCACCATGGATTGATGTCATCAATAAGATTATTTTGTCCCGCGGTTAATTCTCTGCTAGAGCTTGGCGATGCTCCTGCCAGTGGCGTAGGCACCGGAACTATTTGGTTGGCAGCCGCCGTTGGTGGGTTAGTGCGATGCGCATTCTGATATTGATTCTGCTGATAGGTAGGCCGCCCACCTTGGTAGTTCTGATACGCAGGCCGCGGAGGCATTGCTTGATTCTGCTTGAGTGTTGTTATATCATTCGCCATAGTCCGTAGCATCTCCTTGAGGTCGCCCATTTCATTCTTCGGAGAACTTGATGTAGAGGCCAAGTTTTCAGGAGCGGCTGTATATGAGTACGCTGACTGGGGAGTCGCTGGCGCACTGGTCGACGCCACCTCTTGTGCCACGTTTGATATCTCAGGAAATATCGGCATAACAGGTCGAGGAGGCAATTTTTCGCAGTCTATCAAGTGATTTTCTGCTTTGATAGCGGTGGCATATGCATCTGGTAGAGTAGCTCCTCCCAGAGACTTGATCATCATAGAAATGTCGGGATTGATGGACTTCAGATAGAACATGAACGCCAAATCTGGGGTAGGGCGGATGGTCACGGGAATCCTCCGCCAACTCGAGTGAAATCAGGCATTGAAGTCCGTCAGAGCCTCCTGGGGTGCTCGTTTGATGACGGATAACTGATAATATAGCGAAGAACGATCTCCGTCATTTGAAAATCTTTCATAGAATGGATCTCCGAGGTCATCCCAAGTGTGAATGGTATTAGGAGTCAGTGTTCGGTACCACTCCAGGGCCTTGCCTTTGAAGGACGCAGCAAGGAGCCTCAGGGCTACATTCTGCGC
The DNA here is from genome assembly GCA_007258455.2 of Sequoia sempervirens. Lineage (NCBI taxonomy): Eukaryota > Viridiplantae > Streptophyta > Pinopsida > Cupressales > Cupressaceae > Sequoia > Sequoia sempervirens. The sequence continues at coordinate 6,107 of VDFB02386686.1, forward strand.
CGTGATACCATGTACTAGGCATACATCCGCTACATCCTGCAAATGCTCTGCTGGCGTTTTTGTGTTATCTCCGGCGAATTTGGGAAGAGCTTTCAGGGCCGAAACCGGTATGGCACCCCAAACAGCAGGTGCTACCGGAGCTACAAGGGGACTCCCAGCATCCCATGCTACATAATTTCTGTTCGCGGCCGGCAACATGGTGAGAGGAAAGGGTGGTGGGAATGGAACGGTTACTAACTGATTTGCGGCCTGGACTGTCCTGGATGGAGGCACTAGTACACCTGGGTTACTTGCAGTTTGGGATCTAGTTACAGGCCGATGGCTCATACACCCTTTTAGAAGACGATTTCATTAGTTTGGGTCCCACCGGGCGTGCCAGAAAAAAGGACAAACTGTTGACGCCAAAAATTGACGGGATAACAGTGCCTTTATGAGAAACTCAGTTCAAGGGGGACCCCTTTGCGCCAAACTGAGTGACCTCCAGATTTTAAAGAAGCCGGCTTCTTCTATATAATGGTTTTTGGAAAGGGAAAAGGAAGCAGATATAATGAAACAAATATTAATCTAAGGCGATGCGCCAAAGCTTTTTGATAGGCACGATAAATCATAAACTCAAGGGCCTGAATGTTATTGATATGTTCCAAAACACCGGAAGCTTAAAGCAATAGCATAAACAGTTCATTTAATTGACATAAAACAGTATCGCATACATTCTTACTGCTAAGAAGAGTTATTAAGACATGATTTAGACCAGCAAGTTTGTGTTCAATATATAGAAGTCTCCTCAAATGAAATGCTTAAGACAATAAAAAGCACAGTTCACAGTTTAATCAAGACATAAAAAGCAGAAAGGTCGAACAATAGGCACAGTCTGAAAGTATCTTGCAAATAAACATGCAAAAGAGGCCTGGCGTCTCTTGCTAAAACCAGTATTCTTCCTGTCAAATCTTGGACCATTTTCCCTCAACAGAGGGAGTATATATAGCCGGAGAGCAAAATCCCACCGCCTGGAGAGTTGTAACAGAATGATTCCACAATCCCCCGTAATGATGCCCGGATAAGAATATTCCCAATGCCGTTATGAGAGCAGCCAATTAGGGTACAACATCCAGTTGGTTAGTTACAGGCGTGCCCTTTTGAAATGATGGCAGTGGTCCCAACCAGGCTTCGAAGCGACGAGTGTCGTCCACCGCCTTAGAGAACCATGGCGAGCAGCAGTCAATGACACCATCCCGCTCGGCCATCTCACAGCTTGCTTTGATAATCGATGTAAGGCACGTGGCAGCAAACCGCGGCCCGAATGAAAACTCCTTCTCCAGTGACCGGGAGCTTGCGGAGAAGTGACACGTGTTCAGGGGACGGAGGCTACTTTGAAAACGGGGAAAGGCCGCATGAAAAGGGGGCGAAAGACACGTGGCCGCGTTTCACAGCCCGTGGTGCTCTCGTCCCTGCTGTTGTTTTAAAAGCTGCGAACCGCTGACACGTGAGTGAGGGTGGGCCCCGCCAGGAAATAAAGAAGGCCAATAGAAATCCTTCGCAGCCCGCCGCAGCATACTCTACTCCTGCTAGGGAAAGATTGCGCAACACCGCCATGTATAGAGATGTGGGCCCTGTTTCGCAACCCGTAGGAAACATAAAGCAACAGAAAATGAAAAACCCTGCAGGCGTGACACGTGGGCGCTCAGCGCAGCATCTCAAGAGCCAAAAGGGGAGCCGCTTGCCAAAGTTGCGAAGCGAGGAATGCACACCATGAACATGCAAAAAAAGGGGGAACCCGAAGGGAGCTGAGTGGAATAGTATTTCAACAGGTACCATATATTATTCCTCACCTCTTACTCTATGACACATCAAAAGGTTCAAGTAAAGGAAGAACACATTCATTGCCATCAAGAGCTTGATGTAAAGGGAAGACACATCTTGGAGATGAAGTTAATTTTCTAGACACGCATGAAGAAGCTGGTGACATCAACAATTCCAAGTTACCTCATTACAAGTAAATGTTTTCTAATTGAAGATGCTACATGGGAGGATGAGGAGTTCATTCAAAAGAATCCAAACTTGATTAGCATTGAGGACAATGCTTCTTTAAAGAAGGGGGGCATGCTACACCCTTAATATTAGTGTACATCAGGTTATGAATAGTCGACTTGTGGCTATCTTAACTCTATATTAAGTCATATTATCATTAGTATATTGTTATTTAGTTGTTTAGGTTAGCCTAAGTCTTATATAGGTGTGTCTAAGTCAGCCTAGGTGATATCCTTGGCATAAATAGGTATATATAGGAGGTTGTGAGTATTATTTCATCATCAAGTTGTGAAGTGTGTTCTCATTAGAGATATTTGGAAGTTTTCCCCCTTGAAGTGGCTTGTTATTCTCAGTTATTATCAAGTATTTGCAGCATATTTCATATCATATTCTTCTATTGTGCAAGTTATTACATAACAGATTGCATATTATAAGGTAAGGGGTTTGTAAATGGTGAATTTTCAAGGGGTGCAAATTCACACCATTGCATTTTTCCCCCACTTTCACCAAGCATAAGTGTCAGTGAATGCACAGTAAAGTAGAGTGAAAGAAGTTGAAAAAAAAACCTGAACTATTGAGGAAGCAACCACAATCTATAAAAAACAAGAATAAGAGAGAGAGAGAGAGATGGATCTATAGGTACTCAATCCTATGGAGATTTGAACAAAATAACCATAGGTGCTCAGTCCCATTGAAGGTGAACAAAAGGATTTGCAAGTGCTTGGTCCTACAGAATTGGCTCCATGGGTGCTCAATCTTGCAAAGGATGAAAACATAGTTCTATAGGTGCTCGATCATGTAAGATGAAAATGCTCCACATGTGCTCGATCCTACAAAGGAGGAAAGGGATGCTAGATGTGAAAGGATCCATAGAGTTTGATTGACCCTTATAGGTGCTTGGTCTTGCAAGGCAACATGTTAATCTGTAGAAAAAAAATGTTAGGTAAGAAAAATTCACGTAGACAGACAAACAGTCATATCTCAGAACAAACAACTGAAGGAGAAGATATCAAAGGGATCCCTCGAGAACCCTTCCAAGAAAAGGGGGTCCACTCAAGGGATGCTATAGTTGAAAGGCGATGAACTTTTTTGCAAATGATCCTATCATCAAGGAATCCTTTTGAAAGATTCTCTTTTGTCAAGGAATCCGAAAAAAAGAAGAGTGGCCTCCTCAGAGCCCAAATCTCAATTCTTTTGGTTATAAATTAGATTTCAAAAGAAAATATTGGTAAGGGGATCCTTTTCGAACAATGCAAGTTTTAAAAGATGTTGAAAAATGTGAATATTTTGAGAAAGGTATTCATTGGCCACCGAATGCACCTTATTGAAAATTGGGGAAGTAGGAGCCCCCCTTAGGATGGTGTGTGCGAACTGAAGGAGCACATGGCATCCTAATGAATGAAAGAACATGTAGAAACATTGTGGCCCATGATGCATGATGAGATGTAGACATGGAAATTTTGTCACACATGTGAGGGACAACACATAGGCACCACAACATCAAGAAGCAATCAAAGAAGAAAGAAGGATAAAAAATAAAAAAAAACAAAGACGAAGAAATCAAGAGAGGGGATCTGATAATTTAGGGTTAGCACCATTCATATATATATATATATAGATATAATATAATATGTGTATGAACTATCATCAATCCCCAAATGCATCGAAACATAAAGAAGAGCACATGAAGACAAAATAAAAATAAAAAATTGGGTCAACATGGAAGGTGTTGGTTATTTTCTTAGAACCAAACTTGATCTTACCACTTACCTATGAATTTGCCACAATCTAATGGATAGCAAGGATAAGTATTGGCCAACAAACAAACAAGCAAGTATTTTGAGGCCCTTACTTCTACACTTTGGGCTCTGTGAAACCCAAGAGGGTAGTTCTAACACTATTTTTACGATATTCTTGTGAAATTTTTATCACAACATTATAAACACATAGATGATTCTCATATAATGGCTCAATTAGAAGGGCCCATCAAAGAAGTTGGTTGCTTCTTAAAATAGTTCATACCTAGAGCTCGAGAATAGTAATGCCTAACACAATTGTAACCCATTTCAAATAATTTGATTTAATGAATGTTTTATCACTAAATAAATAGACACAATACAATATGAATACTTAGAAAAGTGCCTCATCCTTGGAACGTAGTCAATACTAATACCCACATAAGTTGACAATAATTTTCACACGACATTGTTTAAAGCTTTGAAACTATTTCATTACAGTATTTCAACATTGCATCTCCACCATCACTTCTTACTACCATCCTAGCACTTAATTTAACACAAACCTATAGTTCTATTCAAGCATTTACATCCATTATTTGAATCAATAAGCAAGGATACAAGCATATATCCATTAGAAATCAATAGAGACAAATAAGATAACCCTTGATTATATTATTTATAGTTTATAAAACCAGTACATAGGAGAGAAAATGGTTTCGAACTTGAACTATTATGTTCTATATTGTTAGTATTACTATCAGAACTTCATATACATATTAGTAGACTCAAACCTAAGACTTGACACTAGAAAATTTTAGTATCCTTTACAATTTTCTTTGTGTCTAATTCTAGAAAGAAAAACCAACCATCCTCCCTTTGTAACCGGCCCTGAAATCCCATTTATAGAGATATGGAAGTGACAATCCTTAGGCCGAATTACAATTACATTTGCATTTAACATTTCATTTCACTTGAATTTGAGAGATCCCCCAGACATTTAATCATTTCAAAATGAGGGAAAGCAAAAGAAAAAATTCCACATGGTTCATCGAAGAAGACCAACTAGCCTTCCAAAAGGAATCATTAGTCATTGAAGCAGCTTCAAAATTCCACATCCACATTGATCAAAGAAGATTCTCCATTAGCACACAAGGAAAATACTTATATATTGAGTGGAAAAGGCATATTTATCATCAAAGCAATGGATTCCAACACCTCTCTTTCACACTAGCCAAGAAGACTTCCTAGTCAACACCAAAGACAAAAAACCATATACCTATTGAAAAGGACGAGCTCGTTTAGTGGCAATGGTGTCATCAAAAAAAAAATAAGGGGTAGGTCACTACTCTAATTCTTCAAAATTAGAGTATGCCCATCTACTCCATGTTCATGCTAAAATTTGAGAAGCTCTCCCTCATCAAAATCCTCATGTGGCACCAGAGTGAGCAAGTAACGACTATACTCTGGATCAGTATCTCCATCATTGTCTGAAGGGCTATTCAAAACCTCAATAGGAGAGTTGTGCTTCCCCATATAAGCTGTGTGGTACTTAGTTTTCTTCTTCCCTCAAGCCTTATCCCATTTTCCACTAGGCTCACCATGCTCACACCCAACGACCTTGCTCCGTAGGTGGCAACTACTCTTGACACCACTCTTTTTAAATTTCTTACATGCTTTCTTCTCCTTTGGTGTTTTAGGAGCTCCTAGTACCTCAATTTCACTTTTAGGAGCATTGTCTTGGGACTCAAGAAGACTAACTCTCCTAGAACTTCAGACCGGATGAGAAAACACATTGTGTTTACTCATTTTCAACTAAGAACATGACAACGATGAGACACTTAATTGTAGGCAGACCCTTCATTAGTTTTTTCTTAAAAAGTTTTTGTAGAAAACAAAATACTCAAACCTACACAATTCTTATTAGCTTAAAAGGAAATTGTAGACCACAAAACCCTCGGCACCCTAGGAAATTAGAGTTGACAAACTAACTTAGATGTAATTGAAACAAGAAGATACAAGCACCTACTTACCTAGGGAAAGCTACCTCAACATCTCTGTGACCTTTTATCAAAGATACTTCCCACCATCTCTTTTCACGAACTTAAGCTGAATTCTCAACTTTTTATTGCAAACTATGAAGAAAAGTGTAGCTATTAGTCCTCATTATATTGTGCAAATCTAAGTGTGCCAACCATTAATACTAGAGGATTTCTTGTATGAGCAAGCTAACAATCAATCACTTGAATTTGAATCTGAGTTGTTGATCATCCATTGAGATAAATCAATAGATAATTACAATCACGGTAATTAATCATGAAGGAAAATTTCATGTGCTAGCTTCCTTTTCCCATTTAGAAAAGCCGAAGAGGATAGACATCCACTCTATCTATACACTTAATCACCTACTTAGCATTAAAGAAAACCTATCATGTCATGTTTACCCGCTCGTTCATGGGAATTAATCCACTTGCAACTCATCTCAACAAGACAACAGGGAGCAATCATGACTTAATCATAGACTATCAACCCATAATTTTCCCTATTTCAATATCACCTTCTCGCAAGTACCACCATCTAATAGAATTGATAGCCATAATCAAAAGAAATCCTCAAATCTTAAACATGTGCAAAAATAAATTGGTTCAAATATAGCACCATTTTAGTCTTCATGCCTTCTCAACAAAATTTAGCAATACTTTTCCTCTACTAAATTTCATCCAAGCCTTTAATATATTCCACATGGCAGTCGTCTTCTCCCCTGTTGAGAAATGAGAGTTGCAAGTAGGCTTCACATGGGATGGCAAGGAGTGGTCAAGATTGACCTACGTCACCTACCATTTACTGTTGATCCTTGCTTCATAAAACATTTGTCATCTCCAAAACCTAGTGGGTCCCTCCACGCAGCAACAAGTGTCAGTCCACTTGCTAGCCCGTGATTTTTCTTTCATACAAAATAAAATTAGATGGGGTGGTGAGGAGTGACCAAGATGAAACCACTGTAACACTGAAAATGAAAAGGCTTTGCACAATAGACAACAAGGAAGATCGTTAGAAGCACACATGCATACAAACTAAAATCTAAAATGCAAATTTCAATCGTTAAGCAACAAAGAACATGGGAAGTCAAAAACGTAATTAAAACTGAAACAATCTCACCAATTCCAAACGTATTTCCATGAATTATCTCGATTTCCCTTCTCCATTTTGCTTGTGTAGTATAATTTCCCTCAGATTTTCAAGTTCGTGCAAGTATAGCCTAAGATAGTGATTAGCAAAATATCGAAGATTCAAGACAAAGTGCTCTCCAAAGTTACAAAATTCTGAGAGATTGGAATGAAGAATGACAAATCAATTTATAGAAAATTGATTATTCGAACGACAGGCCAAGATTGAAAATCAACGACGGTTGAGATTGACAGATTAGACATGCATTATGTTAATTGATAGAATTAAAAATTAAATAGACTGATTTAAATCTTTGATTTAAACTGAAAACATAAGAAATATCTTTGCATGACAAGATAAAGATTGATTCTAAATAAACTCTGTTGACATACATACAACATTTAATTAATTAAATAAGAATATTTAATTAACAACCGTAATACATACAAAGATTTAGAAGCTGGAGAGTTGCATGATTTGTGAAGAGATTACCGAAGGCATACTTTCCGAACATCGAATCAATAGTTAACTGAACGATTAAAATAGATGTCGAGTTGAGTAAAAGTGAATACTTAGATAACTCACATAATTATCTAAAATATAGAAGAATGTGTTTAAAATAGAATTAATGAATTAAATAATTCATTTAATTCAAGACTCGATATTTGGAGAATAATTAAATAAATAATATTTATTTAATTAAATGACGAAGGGGATTTAAATGAATAATTAAATAAATAATGACTTTATTTAATTATAGTTGAAAGTGCGATAAAGAATAAATTAAATAAGAATTTATTTAATTTGACAAGACGGATAAGGTTAATTAGTAAGATAATTAAATAAAAAGCGTTTATTTAATTAATCAGACAGAATAAAGAAAATTGTGAATTAATTAAATATTTAAGATTATTTAATTAATAGAAGAATTAATAGAAGATGAATTAATTAAATAATTAAGATTATTTAATCAAGACCATGAATTATGAAGAATATGGAAGTCACAGGCTTAAACTAGATTTCGGTGTCTACATTTGCCCCTCTTTGATACAATGTCTTTTAGGCGTTGTGTCAAAGAAAGTCGATGAAAATATGCCCCAGTCAAGCTCCGGATTAGAACAGGTGAAGGTATGCCCCCTCGGGAAAATTAAAAAATTTCCAAAATGTTCAGAAAAATTTGGAAATGTGCCCGATTAGTCCAATAGATAGGCAGAAAAGCAATGCAGTTGACGGAATTGGGTTCGGAAACGGGAGGGACAGGTACGGGATGATAGAAAATGGAAGTTTACATGGCCAGTAGGAAGAAAATGCCACCTAAGGCCTAGGTATATATTTGAATTGGGGTGAAAAACTATTCATTTGCACCCACCCAGCTTAGAGATTTGAAAAGTTGCTCTGGATTTTCAGCGAGGATGTCTCTAGTTCCAGCCACCCATCATCGTGCATACAGGATCAGGACGTTCCAGAGACCAGCCAGCGTGGACTCCCCGGTATGGACCTAAAACATGCCTTTTGAAAATTTTAATTTGCACGTATTTTAAGATATTTATTGCATTTTTAGTTATGCGTCGCTTTTCATTTTGCACCGCATGTGTATGCGCGAACGACGCATGTGTTTGCGAAAAGCCACATTTGCATTTTAACGCCGGTCGATTAGATTAGGTTTTAGAAAATAACCGCATGTGTTTATTTTGTTACGCATTTGATAATTGTGATACGCATTTGAACTTTTGCAACACATGTGTATATTAATATATGCATTTGTTTATTTTGAAATGCATATGATTTTATGAAACACATTTGCATATTTATAGCCGCATTTGCTTATTTAGAAACGCATTTGAGATTATGCAACACAAATGATAATTTTAGCATGCATTTGATAATTATTAACCGCATTTGATTAATAATGACGCACCTATAATTTGTGAACCGCATTTGTGGAAAAGCGACGCATGTGTAAAAAAAATGACGCATTTGCAAAATAACAATGCATTTGTTTTTTATGTTAAAACAGTCATTTTGCATTAGAATAGATGATTCAGGCTGACATGAGGCATGTATACTATTGTTGCAAGTTGTACTTGACCCTATCTACACACGTGAGTCGAGACCCACGACGTTTCAATTCAGAGACAGCCTACGACCGGCCGAGCGACGGACTCTATGGCATTTGGGTTTGTTGCACATGACCGATATGCCCCAGATTAGGGCAAATCGGGGTTTGCTGACAGCACTATGTGAGCGGTGGCACTCGGAGACATCGTCGTTCCATCTTTCGACTGGAGAGGCTACAGTGACTTTAGAGGATGTTTATAGGATACTGAGACTACCGATTAGAGGCACACGAGTAGTCTATGATACCCAGAGGGGTATAGCTGAGATGTGCAGATACTACCCCCACGCTGACGTTAGACAGCTAGGGGTGGATGACTATGAGATCAGATGGTGGGTGTTGGCCCAGAGGTATAGACAGTTAGACTATCTAGTGGCGACCTTGATAGGCGGTATAGTACTACCAGACCGCCGAGGACATGGATTCCCTGTGGGATGGGGTGAGATGCTAGTGGGCATGCTGGAGCGCCGAGTTGTATATGCTTGGGGTTTGTGTGTGTTGGGGATGTTATACTTCCACCTGCATGACATTGCCTATAGAGAGGCGTAGTCGATGAGCTGCAGCACCACACTCCTGATGGTATGGGCGTGGGAGCATATTGCTATTTTTAGACCACCTGTGATAGTAGATCTAGCTCGTGGAGTGCCATACGCCTTTCGGTATGTGGGAGCCACCACACAGCACCATATTGGAGACACGGGCTATTTCAGACACGCTATAGACCTGATGCAGGAGTTTACATGGAGGCCGTACCTAGGCTGCGAGGTGTGGTCAGATGAGGGTGAGCATTTTCCATTTTGTCGACAGACACAGTATTTGGTGGGACAGACAGTGTCCCATATGCACATCATAGAGCAGCAGTTGCCGGACAGAGTACTGAGACAGTATGGAGAGGTACAGGATGTGCCTCGAGGGAGAGCAGAGTTTGCGCGGTCATCGCGAGAGGTCCTACTGTGGGGGCCAGAGATTCTAGTCGCCACCGCAGAGGCAGATATTGATGGATTATAGGCACAGCCATGGGGATGGAGGGGTGGACCCGCAGATCCAGGGATGACCCCAGCGTATGATCAGTGGTGGGCATTACACAGGCCGACTCCCTTGAAAGATCCAGGGAAACCAGCACCAGTAGAGCGGCAGGTTAGAGGTCCCAGAGGCAGACGAGGCAGAGGAGGCCGAGATGATGGTGGGGATGATGCCAGAGGTGGCCGACGTGGAGGCAGGAGAGGGAGGCACGGTCGACGGGGACAAGGACCAGCCTTGTCACTGATCCGAGAGGAGAGAGGAGGAGAGGAGGATGTGGCCATTCTAGATATGGCTGGAGGTGGTGAGGAGGAGCAGCCGGCAGGGGCAGTTATCCCAGACATGCCTGACATCCCAGCAGAGGCAGAGGTAGGTGCCGAGGAGGCCGTTGCAGAGGAGGTCGTTGGAGAGGAGGTAGAGATCGATGCCCTTGGATTGCTAGGCGCCTACCAGGAGGATGATGAGGAGGAGGATGATCACGAGAAATAGATCAGGGATCAGATCCTGGAGGAGATGGACGAGGAGGAGGATAGGTGAGACAGGGTCCGTCAGGATGAGACAGAGGCAGAGGTGCTCGACACTGATATATTACGAGCCCAGGTTGCCTCCTTGGAGGAGCAGATGAGGGTGTTGATGGCTGAGAGAGATGCCTATAGGGTGGAGAGAGACAGAGCCTTGGTGGAGAGAGATCAGGCTGTAGCCCGGCGGCAGGAGACTAAGCAGAGATTCACAGAGCTCAGGTCATTATGTACAGGACCATCAGCAGCATTTGCCAGAGAGTTGGTTAGAGCCGGTGAGGGAGAGATACTACCATGACTTGTATGAGGCATAGGTTCCCCTAGAGAGACGGGCTCCCAATTTTTTAGCAGCACAGAGTAGTAGGTCTCAGACCAGGACCCACACACGGACAGTGAGCACAGAGGGAGTGGATCAGCCACACAGAGTAGGGCCATATGACAGACCTCCCACAGCTCCGAGATTAGCAGGTTCCCAGCATCAGTCTCCTACACACTCCCGACATGATGGCAGTGGCAGTTCAGGATAGAGATACAGTTTTGAGGTCCATTTGAAACATTGTATTTTGATCTGATAGCCTGCGGGCTTCCATGTATTTGTGATACATTATGACATTGTGATGTGACACATATGAGCGATATATATATATGATTTTGGCAGCGATTCTTATGATATGCCTTGTCTATTGACTGATTATGCAATCTTGATTTATACATGTGATGTTTATATGATATGCCTATGTGATGGATGGTTGTATGTACTTTATGTTGTTTATGCAACTAATGCGATAATGTTGATTCTATGTGACATATGATTCTATATGATTATGAGATGCAATGTGATGTTATATGTATAATGACATGTGATGATATACAAATGTAATGTGATGCATGTATTTGCAGTTTATTGCTTATGATATGCAGTGTTAAATGATGATTATTGTCTATTATACCATGATGATCTAAATGTGAAATATACCTATATATATGTATGTTTCTAACATGTATGTTAATGCAGGATGATGTATACCATTTTGTGTCATAGGACTCCGTCATAATGCAAGACAGAAGAATTTTTAGTGCGGAATGGAAGATCGACAAAGAATGAAAAGACAGAAGATAAATGTTACTGTTAGGAATCTTCGATATTTTACCATATCACAAAAGGTATTTCACTTTATCATCATTGGGCGGGACTAATACAAATGGAGAAAAACACCAGGATATGACATAAATCAAGGTGTGCAAGGTCTTCCACTTGCTAATAACAAACAGTCGCAGACAAGGATTGTCACTAACTCATACTAAGGACACAAGTTGCCCCAGTCTTTTTGTCAGGACAAACCACAGACAGCAAACAAAAGAAAAGACGGGTCATGAAATTTCATCGCTCCTCTAAATCCTTCATGGGACATCCTTGAGGAAACTAGTAACATGACTCAAAAAAAACAAAGTTAAAAGACAGTCGACAGACAGCAGTCAAAGAAAATAGAATTCTGATACGTCGTTGCTTCTCTAAATCCTTCATGGGACACCATTGAGAAAGCTAGTAACATGAATCCTAGTCATCAATTCAAGATAAATGATAAAATAAATAAGCCATAAAGTCAAAAAGCCAATGAAAATATTTGCCAAAACATGATTTGTTTGTTTGATTTGTTGATTGATAGAGCCTGATTTCAGGAGATACACATACCGGATAAGACTGTGAGTCTGGTTTTGATGTTATGACTATCTGTATAAGGCATGACAAAGCCTAGTTTCAGAAAGACATGTATCGTATAAGACATTGAGTCAGATGTCGTTGATGTGATAACCTGTGTAAGGCTACGTTTGATTGTTTTGACCTTGTCGATTACGCAGGAAGGACGCATCATGAATAAGACATAGGTTGATTATTTTGATAACGTCTGTTTCCAAGAAAGACACATCTTGTAGCAGACTGAAGTTGATCTATTTTGATTGTTTTGTTTGAAAAGTTGTTTGATTTGACTTAGATATATTGCTGACTTGTTCACCAGATTGATGCATGACTTGATATGACGTGTTGACAATTGACTGTGTCTGATGACAAACCCTAAAGGACTAACCTAGTGCGGCCTCGGGGGCTCATCATGTGATGACCTTGCCTACGTTGTACACGCAGAGACCTCGTAGTTTGACTTGACTTAACTAACAAGACTGACTACAAATAGAAGACGTGTGTGAAAATAAAAGCGATGAACCCTAAGGGACTGACCTAGTGCGGCCTCAGGGGCTCATCGTGTGATGGCCTTGCCTACGTTGTACACGCAGAGACCTCGTAGTTCGACACGACCAATGACCTTGTCATATAGACATATGGATTGACTCGTGAATTTATACAGACAAACCTAAATGGACTGACCTAATGCCTCGGGGGCACATCGGCGGATGGCCTTGCCTACGTCCAGTCGTAGAGGCAACATAGTTCGACAAACAACAAAGACTGACGAGTGCGACTGACTCTGACTCTATTTTTGGATTTTTGAAATGTTTTGATTTTTTTGTCTTTTTGAAGTTTTCTGATGTTTTTGTGTTTTCTCGGGTCATTTTGCGATGTTCATGGATATGTAAGAACCAATATGATGCATGTCAAGTGTTTGCCCCCAGTTGAGTATAAGACCAATTGACTATGAATAGGGTAAAACGAGGGATATGAAATGCTCTCGATGTCAATCGTTCCAAGTTATGGGAAAGACTACCACTTATTAGAAATGGTATATACAAGCAATGGATACAAAAGATAAGGGATATGTACAAGGATAGGTAGTATGTACAGGGATAAGGGACTATGTATAATGAAGTGTGCTATGTACAGGGTAGTGGACTATATACAGGCATGTGATGGATGTACATGATAGATTAGAATAATAGTAGACAAAGGAATAGAGTTGAGTACACATGGCGCCTGTTTGCCAGGTTTTCACCAAGGTACCTATCCAAAGCGCCACCAAAGTGGTTTTCACCATTGGACGATTGATTTGTCTTTATTATTTTCCATATTAACTAATTTTTTTTTTTGGTGTTACCAAGACGCCTCTTTGCCAAGTTTTCACCTTGATAACAATTTTTTTGATTTTTTGATTTTTTTGTATTTTTGCTAAATAAGACAAAGGCTCCCAGAAGCTATGCGTAGAACTTCTTCAGATGCATACTATTGATTGGTGAGGACAATGGTTCACCTTCAGGAGTAGAGAGTTGGTACGCTCCTGATCCAAAAGCTTCTGTAACAATATAAGGTCCCAACCAATTAGGTTCAAACTTTCCTAGTTTGTCTCTTTATGCTTGATTCTTTGGGTTCTCCATTAAAACTAGGTCACCAATGTCAAAATTTCTGCTTAAGACCCTCCTGTTATAGCTACGATGAAGGAGATTCTGATATGCTTGGAGATGGTCCAGTGCCTTCTGTCTTCGCTCATCCAGGAATTCTAGTTCATGGAGTCTCGACACTCAATACTCTTCATCATCAATGTGGCCTTTCAAGGATACCCTAAGGGAAAGAATCTCGACCTCAATAGGCAAAATGGCTTCAGAACCAAAGACAAGTGAGTATGGAGTAGCACCAGTAGGAGTACGGATACTTGTGCGATAGGCCCATAAGGCAAGGTTAAGCTGTAAATGCCAGTCACGACCAGCATCATTGATAGTCTTCTTGAGGATTCTAATGATGGTCTTGTTAGACGCCTCCGCTTGGCTGTTACCTTGTGGGTAGTATGGAGTGGAGAAGTGATGTTGAATATGAAATTGATCACACAAGTGATAGACTTCTTGGTTCTTAAATGGATGGCCATTATCAGTGATTATGGACTGAGGGACACCATACCGACAAATGATATAATTCAAGATAAATCTAGAAATCTGTGTGCCAGTAATGTATGTCATAGGAATGGCTTCAATCCACTTCGTAAAGTATTCAGTGGCAGTGATAATGAACTTGTGTCCATTTGATGATGTAGGGTGGATCTTACCTATGAGGTCGAGTCCCCATTCGGCAAAGGGCCATGGTGACGTGATAGGATGGAGCTCCTATGTTGGGGCATGTATTAAATCTCCATGAACTTGACATTGGCGACATTTTGTTACAAAGAAATATGAGTCTTTTTCCATAGTAGGCCAATAGTATCCCAGTCTCATAATCTTTTTGGCTAAGGTAGGACCGCTAGAATGGGAACCACATATACCCTCATGCATCCCACGCAAGGTTGCTTGTGCTTCAGTAGAATCAAGACATCTCAACAGGGTATTATCTAAGGCACGTCTATATAAGGTGTCTCTGACGATGGTGTATTTAGCTGACTTGCAAAGGAATGTCCTATGTTGGTTATTGGATAGGCCAATGGGGATGACCTCGGCATGAAGGTAATCATAGATTTCTTTGTACCATGGGGAATCAGGACCAACAATGTCACACACCATTTCAGAATCTGGGATATCGTAGGCGGGGACCAAAAGCTGTTCGACCAAGAACTCAAACTTAGGCACGTTGTTAGGAATGTCAAGGAGTGAGGCAATTGTAGCCATAGCGTCTGCTGCTTTGTTTAAAACATGAGGTATCTGATGAAACTTGACTTTGTCAAAGTACTCTTTAAAACTATCAGCCATGCGCTTGTACGGAGCAAGCTTCTCATCCTTAGTCTCATAATCATCATTTACCTGTCTTATTACTAGTTGAGAATCACCATATACCTATAGGTTCTTGATTTTCCACTTGACTTCCATGCGTAAACCTGTCACTAAAGCTTCTTATTCTGCCATGTTGTTAGTGCATGGAAATGCAATCCTGAATGACTTAGGGATGGAATCACCCTGTGGTGTGATAAACAATATCCCAGCCCCTGAACCATGATTTGTATGTGAGCCATCAAAGTATAGTTTCCATGTTATGTTTGTGTCAAAAGTGAATATGAACTCATTAGGAAAGTCTGCAACTAATGGGTGATTTACCTGTATGGGTGCATCAGCTAACTGATCGGCAATGACCTGTCCTTTAATAGCCTTTCTTTCTACATACTAGATATCATACTCACTAAGTATCATAACCCACTTAGCCAGACGTCCTATTAATGCTGCCTTGCTGAGTAGATATTTCAGAGGATCTATTTTAGCAATCAACATTGTTTGATGGTTTAGCATGTAGTGCCTCAGTTTTTGGGTAGCAAATACTACTGCAAGACAGGCACGTTCAATGTTACTATAGTTGAGCTCATAACCAACCAAAGTCTGACTGATGTAATAGACTACCCGTTCATGACCTTCATCATCATTCTGTGCAAGCAATGCTCTGAGTGATGAATGGGTTGCTGTGATATAAAGAATCAATGGTCTTCCTTCAACAGGTGGCATTAAGACAGGTGGGGTAAGTAAATATTCTTTAATTAGTTGAAAAGCCTCTTCACACTTAGGCGTCCATGCAAAGGGTACTCCTTTCTTAAGTAGATGTTGAAAAGGATGTGTCTTATCAGCTAGTTGTACTATAAATCTTCTGATAGATTGCAACCTTCCCTGTAATGTCCTGAGTTGACTGAGATTGTTGGGGGTGGCATGCCATGATTGCTTTCACCTTAGCCGGATCCACTTCAATGCCTCGTCTAGAAATGATATAACCTAATAGCTTTCCTGACTTGACCCCAAACACACATTTCTTTGGGTTGAGTCTCACATTATACTTCTCCAGCCTCTGAAATACCTTGTCTAAAACTTGTAAATGTTCTGCCCTTGTCTTGGATTTTACAATAAGGTCATCGACATAATCCTCCATACAAGTGTGTACTAGATCATGAAAGATAGTAGTCATGGCACATTGATAGGTTGCTCCTACATTCTTGAGTCCGAAGGGCATAACATTCCAGCAATACGTTCCCCAAGGACAAGTGAAGGCTGTCTTAGGTTGATCTTCAGTGGCAATTCTAATCTGGTTATATCCTGAGAATCCATCCATAAGGGACAACATCTCATATCCTGTTGTCATGTCAACTATCATGTCTATGTTAGGCAAAGGGAAGTCATCCTTAGGACAAGCCTTGTTGATATCTCTAAAATCAGTGCAGATGTGGATGCCCCCAACTGGTTTGGTAACTGGTACAAGATTGGAAATCCAGTCTGCATAGTCAATAGACCTGATGAAACCAACGTCTAACAATTTCTTAAGTTCTGCCTTGACTAATAAAGCAATTTGTGGATGCATTTTTCTCAACTTCTATTTCACTGGTTTGGCACCTGGTTGTAAAGGTAAATGGTGTAGAACAAGTTCAGGATCTAACCCTGGCATGTCCGCATATGACCAAGAAAAATTTATCTGTCTCTGTGCAAAGAAGTCGTGGAACTCGGGCTTTTCTTCTGTTGTCGATGACGCTGCAAAATAAACTAGTCGTGGATTCTCTTTTGTGCCTATGTTGACCTCTACAGTTTCTTCCACGAGCATAGGTGACTTTTCCTGTGTAATGGGAAGAATGTTCAAGCCTCCATCCTTAGGTGCCTTAGAGAGGTTTTCGCCTTCGGATGCATCCTTTCTTTTTACTTTTTCATTGTCTAAAGGTGCCTTTCGGTTTTCACCTAGAGACTCATCTTTTTTATTTTGTTTATTCTTTTTCTCATTTTTGCGACTGGAGGGTTGAACAGATTCCCCAAAATACGCTTTGTTGTCCAAGTCAATGGTAAAACCAGCTTTATGATCCCCATTAGGTATGCCTTCACGTAATCCCAGGAACTCAGCAATTGCTTCGTCGTTCTCAAAAGTATCTAAAATGGGTGTATCTTGTTGATCCCAATCAATGAGTTGGGGATAAACTAAGGGCATGTCATCGTCAAAGTTATCAAAGTCTAATGGGGTCAAGGTAAGGATTGAATTATTCATGTGATCACAAAAGTCTTGTACCAAGTCCTTTTTGCTCTTGGGTTTGGGTCTAGGTGGATGAATAGGTGGGCCTAATGCCAAGGTTTGACAATCAGAAAGAGGTGGATGAGGTTGCCAAGAGGTACGATCAAGTGATTCCCAATAGTAGTGTTTAAACCACTCCTCTTTTGTCATTTTCTTTGGTGGACAGGAATTTAAGGGGTTTGGTGAGGAACTTAGCATCAAGTCAAGTTCTCCAAATAACTTGTCAAGGTCCATGGAAGAAGTAGAGGATAAGGAATCCCACTCATAATCATTAGAGTCGGGAAAGTTACAACGATTTTGGTCTATTGGTTTGTGATATGTCTTAATGTCTTCTGAAGCATG
This sequence comes from Sequoia sempervirens, assembly GCA_007258455.2. Lineage (NCBI taxonomy): Eukaryota > Viridiplantae > Streptophyta > Pinopsida > Cupressales > Cupressaceae > Sequoia > Sequoia sempervirens. The sequence continues at coordinate 23,930 of VDFB02386686.1, forward strand.
TACTTCCTCAAGTAAGGGTAACGAAGTACTAGGAACGCCAATGTGAATCGGTTGAAACCCTAGCCCTACTCCTTTTGGCCACTGAGAAACAAATATGGGTTCAATTCTACCATCTTGGTTTAAGCCTAAACCACTTTGTCCATCATATCCTTTGCTTTGCATGATTTTGAAACCTTTTCCATATAGTCTTGTAAGAATATGAGCAAGTAAAAGGGGTTCTTGATTATCTTCCTTATACAGCCAGGAAGTAACATATTTTGTATCTACAGCCTCTTTGCTTAATTCACCCCATTTAGTGAAAGTTGTTGTGGGGGGAACATGTATAGTGATTATAGACTGTCCCCTACCTGTTGTAGGAAAACCATATGACTTAGGAGGAACCAAGTGGCTAACACAATAAGAAGTCTTCATATAATACTCTCCACAACCCTTGTCTTGGATCTCAACCCTAGGAGTAGTGGGAAGTGAAGGTGCAACAGATTTTCGAGTGAGTGTGGATGGGTCAACATAAGAAGATGGATTAGACGATGAGGCCTCTTGGTTGACTGGCACTTGGCGTTGAGGGATCTCCTTTAGGTTGGTGCAATACTGGAAAGGATCAGGATCACCATCAATAGTTATTTCGGTGCCATTGTAAGGGAATTTAAGACACTGATGATACGTGGAAGGGACTGCCTTCATGGCATGAATCCATGGTCTACCTAGCAAAAGGTTATATGGGAGGGTGAGATCCAAGACCTGGAACTTTGTCTCCATTACCACAGGACCAATTCTGATAGGAAGTGTTACCACCCCCTTTGATTTTCTTTCTTCATCATCATAAGCCTTAATGACAATACTCTTGGTGGTATCTATGCATGCTTCTGAAATACCTAATGCCTTAATTAGTTTTAAAGTGCATAGATTTAACCCTGCTCCTCCGTCTACCAAAACTCGTCTAACTTTGGTGTCATCAACAAGGACTTCTAGATGTAAAGGGTCATTGTGGTTCGTCTTTTCAGTGTCATAGTCTTGTTCAGAGAATGTGGCATGATGATTATTGGTCAAGTAGCCCACCATTTCCTGGAAACGATTGACATCAAGGTCATTAGGGACTGTGGTGTTCTGTAAACCCTTATCAAGGATAGACCGATGCTCAGGGGAGATACGCAACAATTCCAAGATTGAAATTTGGGTTGGGGTCTTCCCCAACTGGTCAAGTAGGTTATATTGTAACTTGGAAGGTTGTGATGCTTGCTGCGATGGAGGGCCTTGGATAACGAACTTAGTACGACGAGTATTGACCGCACATTCCGGATTAGCATTGATAGTAATGGTATTGATGTTGTCGTTGGCGGCGCAAAGGCAATGAATGATTTTGCCACTATCATAGTCATGTTTGATATTCACATAATTGGCTGACATATTGGTCTTAGTACTCGAACTGGGGACAGTTCCTTTCCCATGGTCATGTAATGGGTCTGAAAAGACTTGATGATCAGTGTTCGATGTCTTTTGTTTTTGTCCACTAACTTCAATAATTCTCTTGTCAACAAGATCCTGTATGATGTTCTTCAGTTGTCGACAGTTTTGTAGGTTGTGTCCCTTAGTCCTATGATAATCACAAAAAGCATTGTCATCCCACCAAGCTGGTTTAAACTGTCCTGGATCATATTGTCTTGGTTCCTGTAGCTGTATGAGGTTGTGTTGTAACAGTTGTTTGAACACCGACTCAATGGGTTCCCCTAAGGGAGTGAACTCACGTTTCTGGAATCTCCTTGGTGGTGGACGTTGAGTATTTTGGACCACGTTGGGAGGTTGATTGACAGCATTAAGCGTATTGGCAAAGTTATGAGGCCCTTTTAATGTGAGGAGGGGTCCTGCTTGTAATGTTTTAGCATCAACCACCCCATCATTTGTGACATTTTTATTGTGAGACCAAAATCTGTTTCTATCTGTGGGAGTGTTTTGTACGACCGTGTTTCGATTAGGTGTTGTCATCTTGAGTTCACCGTTTTCAATGAGATCCTTCTCTATTATCACCCCTTTTTCCACTAGTTCCGAAAAAGATATGCAGCAATGTACCCTTAAGTTACTCCTGAGTTTTGGATGAAGGTTTTCTTGAAACATTGTAACCTTTTTTTTCCAGGTATCTCGACCGGACATCTACTAGCAATAGTTCTCCATCTCTGGAAGAAAGCAATGAATGTTTCACCTTCATCTTGTGTTGTGTGGCACAAGGTTGCTATACTTATCTCATGGTCAATGTGGAAGGAGAATTGTTCCACAAATTTCTCGACTAGCTCCCCCCAAGATCTAATGCCAGAATCTAGACCCGAAAACCATTCTAGTGCAACTCCTACAAGACTCCGTGGAAATAGCCTCATAAGATATGTGGGGTCGTAAGCGACATCTATGCATATGGTAGAAAATTCCCTGATATGTTCTACTGGATTGCGTTTGCCATTGTACTTAGGAAGATTTGGTATGACATATCCATGCGGGAAAGGTGTCATGTACAATGATCTATCAAAAGGGAATGGACATATGTCCTTTGGTGAAAATGATTTCTTAGTTGACACCGACATGTTATCCATTTGCGTTTGTAATGCATGCATTTGCGTTTGTAGGACGTCAACTTGGGTCAAAGATGTGCTAGGAGGATTATGCGGATCCATGTATGTATTCTGAAATCCAAAGTCTCGTGATGGGTTTTGATTGAACATCGGCATCTGAGGTGGATTTGGATTCGGAATTTTGGTAAATGTATTTTGATCTGGAGTCGGCATAAATTGGTGTTGACCTGGGTTATGTGTAAATGGATTCTGAGTACCACTCTGTGAAAAGGGATTCTGATTCGGAACTGATGTGAAGTAGTTTTGACCTGGAATCTGTGTAGACAGATTCTGACTACCAATCTGTGAAAAGGGATTCTGATTCGGAACCGATGTAAATTGGTTTTGAATGCTAGTCTGGAAGAGTGGGTTTGGATTGCCATATTGGAAGGAGGGAATGCCCCCTATCTGTGTATTCCTTGGTATAGTACTAGTGACCTGAGCACTAGGTATGGCCATCGACTGTGCTAAAGTACCCATAATGCTAGCAGTAGGTGTGGTTGCTGATTATGCACTTGTGACACTGACATATGATGTATGGGCTGACGTTTTAGGTCTTTTACTCCCAATAAGAGGACCAGTGGGAGTGGATGAGGATTCCCCTGTAGTGAAATTAAATCCCGATGTCATGCTAGGTATACCGAATGGGGACGTATGGACTGTTGTACTCTGTGTAGACGTGCTAGATGGCATAGTTGTGTTGACCTGAGGTATAGTAGTACTAACAGTCGTGGTATTTGTCCCTTGTGTAGGTTGAGTTTGTAAGGTGCTAATGTCAAATCCTGGAGGTAAGGTAGCACCTTCAGCTAGCAATTTTCCTAAGAACCGTTGACGATCGTTTGCTAGGTACTCGTCTACAAAAGAGGAAAACTCAGGGTCCTATGCGGCAGCCTCTATGTCTTCTGTTGTAACATGTCCTTGAGTGTTTCTAGTGGTGAATTTGTCTAATAGAGTCTTATGAGGTCTTGAAGAAAATGGGTTGATGAACTCGCTTGGGTTCGACATGTTTTCTCTCTCTCTTCTCTTAGACCTAGTTTCAACCATGTAAGACAAGCTCAATATGCGGGAAATGCAAGACTATATCTAGAAACTATATGACTCTATTCTATGTTTTTGGGGTTTTCTTATGCAAAATAAGGGATATCCTATGATGATACTAGTCTAGACTCTAAAGGTGCAAGAATTCTAAGTGAGACCCTAAAATAATCAATTCTATAAACCCAAGATGAAGGGACCACCTACCTAAAATCAAACCAAGGTGTCAATTTAGATAAGTCAAGGAACCAATGTAGGACAAAGATCAAAGACAAGTTGAGTTTCCTAACTAGACTGATGAGCTAGGACGACTCTCTGTAGGACAAAGTATATGATGATAAGACTAGGTTCAATGACAGATTTCGTTGACACTATGACCTTTCTAGAGTATAGATGGTGGACTACTCCTAAAGTTTATAAAAGTGACCTCTCTAAAAGTCTAATGCAAAGTAATATGAACCCTAAGATGAAGACAAACTCTAACTGAAGACAACTATAGTAATGACTAAATGAACCTAAAGGATGCAAAATTGAGCAAATCGTTTCAGGTTTCTGTTTCAAAGACTATTTGTATGAAGACCACTGAAACTGGTATAACCCTACTAACTGGACAGTGACTGTGAATTTTGGTTATTCTGGTAATTAGACAGATGTGTTTCAAATTTACCAGTTGCGGTCCAAACTGACAGATGCGACTCAGAATTACCAGATGCGACTCAAACTGACAAATGCGACTCAGAATATAACGCATGCGGTGTCTCTAAAATAGATGCGACTCAAAACTACCAAATGCGACTTTTATAAATCAGATGCGAGCCAAACTGACAAATGCGACTCAAAAATTACAGATGCGACTCAAAAATTATAGATGCAACCCAAAATTAACAGATGCGACTCTAAAAATCAGATGCGTGTTTCTGGTGAACAATTGCGACTCTGTGAATTTTCAGTGACATGAAATTTAAACTGACCCGCTTTTTTATGATCAAATTCTAACAATCAAAGACAATCGTAAGACAAAGTGTTTTTCAGTTTTGATTTTGGACTCAAAGAACGTTTAAAGTGATAACAGACAAGTACATCCTAATAGGCCAAAGGCCTAGGGTTTGTATACTTGGTATAGCTCACCGAAATACCCCGGATTGGTGATGAACACCTTTCCTTCTCGAGAGCAGATAGCTTAGGAATTTGGTGGCATTGGCTCCCCTCCACGGCTCATTAACATCTTTTGAGCACACCAATTCTGAATTCTTTGGGCAGTGACTTCCCAAGAACCACTATCTCTACTCAAGGGGATCAGTAGTGAGTATCTTCGGGCATGATACTGTACCCTGCACTAATACCAAGCAAAAGCCACAAATAGGTTGGTCTCTACAACAAAGGGTATTTAATTCGGGCATTCCGTTCGTGGGGTGTGATCCATACGGTGCGAGTCCCCTTTCGGATCCATCTTGTCGGAACCACACTCGTGATTCTTGGGGTTTCCCCAAGAACCCACTTTTGTATACCGACTGGAAGTCCCTCGGGTTCAGGGTGCTACCAGTCTGAGTCATTCTGGGGTGAGTACTTTTTCCCACCAGAACAAGCCCAAGTTCTAGAGTTGGTAACCATTTCTCTTACACCCAGGATCGCACGGATGTGCAAGGGGAGAGGATACTTCGATATACCAAATCGTAAGGGTAACCAAACTTGTGCTTTCGCACCAAACATAGTAAACACTTGTTAATTTTAATCCAAATGAAAGATTTGTTACGCTACCAAACAATCTATTTTAAATTTAACTAGGGTCTTCGACAAACGTCCTACAGAAAGACTAATTAGTAATTTTCAATATTGTCTTCGTCAATCGTCCTGCAAAAGCTTGTTAACTCTGAAAAGGCCACACGTTGAAAATAAGATATCAGTAGCACAAAAATCAATTGAAAATTCCAGATTGTCGAAAGCAGAAATAAAATTTTACCAGTCAATTACGTCGCTTCGTTACCAGTCAAATGCGTCATTTGTTTTTCAGTTGTGGCTCGGGATACCAATTGTGGTTCAGAAAATTCACATGTGGTTCATAAAAGTCAATTGCGGTGCAGAAACTTCACATGCGTCGTTCCGTACGAAAAATCTGCAAAAAACAAAAATTAAAAGATCTACGGATTCGCGAAGATGGTGTCTTCACGTCGGGTTCACCAAAATGTAACGCTGAAAATGAAAAGGCTTTGCACAATAGACAACAAGGATGATCGTTAGAAGCACACATGCATACAAAACTAAAATCTAAAATGCAAATTTCAATCGTTAAGCAACAAAGAACATGGGAAGTCAAAAACGTAATTAAAATTGAAACAATCTCACCAATTCCAAATGTATTTCCATGAATTATCTCGATTGCCCTTCTCCATTTTGCTTGTGTAGTATAATTGCCCTCAGATTTTCAAGTTCGTGCAAGTATAGCCTAAGATAGTGATTAGCAAAATATCGAAGATTCAAGACAAAAGTGCTCTCCAAAGTTACAAAATTCGAGAGAGATTGGAATGAAGAATGAAAAATCAATTTATAAAAATTGATTATTGAACGACAGGGCAAGATTGAAAGATCAACGAATGGTTTAGATTGAGATTAGACATGCATTATGTTAACGGTAGAATTAAAGATTAAATGAATGATTTAATCTTCAGTTCGACATTCGAAAACATAAGAAATATCTTTGCATGACAAAGATAAAGATTGATTAAATCAACTCTGTTCGAATGCACGCACAACATTTAATTAATTAAATAAGAATATTTAATTATGCATGCATACGCATAAATGATTTAGAACTGGAGGATTGCATGATTTGTGAAGAGATTACTCGAAGACGCCACTCAGACATCGAATCAATAGTCAACTGAACGATTAAAATAGATGTCGAGTTGAGTAAAAGTGAATACTTAGATAACTCACATAATTATCTAAAATATAGAAGAATGTGTTTAAAATAGAATTAATAAATTAAATAATTCATTTAATTCAAGACTCGATATTTGGAGAATAATTAAATAAATAATATTTATTTAATTAAATGACGAAGGGGATTTAAATGAATAATTAAATAAATAATGACTTTATTTAATTATAGTTGAAAGTGCGATAAAGAATAAATTAAATAAGAATTTATTTAATTTGACAAGACGGATAAGGTTAATTAGTAAGATAATTAAATAAAAAGCGTTTATTTAATTAATCAGACAGAATAAAGAAAATTGTGAATTAATTAAATATTTAAGATTATTTAATTAATAGAAGAATTAATAGAAGATGAATTAATTAAATAATTAATATTATTTAATCAAGACCATGAATTATGAAGAATATGGAAGTCGCAGGCTTAAACTAGATTTCGGTGTCTACAACCACATCACCCATCGACCACCATTGATTTCATTTTGATACCAACAAATCACAAAAAGGTATTGGGCCTGCCAAATAGAGAAGACACATGGCTTGCACCCACTTCCCCATTGGAATAAAATAATGAAAAATGAATCAGAGTGGGGGCATGGGAATGGTTGTGATTTTCTTGTGATGATCGAACGGTTGCCACATAACCAAATATCTGAACATGTAGAAAATGTTAGTTTTAAAAGAGGGGACTGACTAGGTGCATGATGGATAAGGAAATGAATGCATGGGTTAAGACCCTAGGCCAATGATTGGAAAAATTAATCCAAACTTAGGGGCTAAATAAAACCTAGACATATTTCAACCTATATAAATAAAATGATATTTTTAATACAACCACGGGTAATGATCAAGAACATTAGGATCAAGAGGCCAATAAAAAAATGAGCTTAAAAACATAAGTCACAACTTAGACAATCAGGAACCTACTTCAGAAGGTCAATAATTAAATATAATGGCTACCATAGGTTTCAGACTTAAAGGTTAATTTGGAAGGGTTTTGACAATACCAACCCTAAAAAATTGATGAGAAACATAACCCTAAGCCCCAAGAAAAGGGATTAAACCAAATTTTGAAAGATTTGAAATGGAACCAAAGGAAATTTTTTAAAATTTTCATCAGTGGTTCTTGTTGGGGAAACATGCCTCTCACAGGAATGGTGAGATCCAATAATCTCAAGTTGAAGCAGATCAGGCACAGAAAATCAAAACTAGGACTTGGCCAGACTAGGCAAGAAGACCAAACTAAAACCACCAACATATGTACAATATTTACATATTATATAAAATGATCCAACTTAACAATTTTCCTAAAATCCTTTCTTGAACTGCAAGCTTTCAACCTACATCTTGTAATTCAATAGTATTTAGCTTCAAATTGGTGGCCCCAGGCCACCAAAACCTAAAACCACTTCTTTCCTCTGTAAAAGACTATATTTTATGTTGTATGTATTGGATCCAGACCAAAAATGTTATCACTAATTTCCCAATAACTAATACTATTGTAACCTCTATGATTTATCATTGTGGACATATGTTTGAACTTATTGATATCATTATTAACCTTATCCAATTGAAAACCATAATCGGATGCTAACTAGAATCCATAATCAATGTAGCATTCTATCTTGTTCAGCTCAAAATTATACCCCAGCAAGTGTTCCTTTAACTGGACTAGAAATTAGAAATACTCATAATCCACTTGATTACTATCACCATATGGGCTAATACCAAATTCAGTTTGATCATCAAACTGAAAACCCCCATACATCTTCCAAGATTCGCATTCAAGGACACATATCTTATCCCTTTGGAGTGATACTACAATTCTACTCCTAATATTCAAAATTATTAGGAAGCCTATATAAAACCTAGGGACCATCATCTAGTTTGGATCCTACCCCAAATACACATCATTTTGTGTTATGAACAAGAAATTCTCATAAATAGGCATCCTTTCAAGTTGATGTTCACACTCACCAGAGCAATGTAAACCAATCATGTTATTACATGTTCCACTTCCATGGAAAATTGATTCATCAGAACCCATAGTAATTTTTCTCTCATTAAATTCAAGGATATCCTAACAAATAGCATCATCCATACCATCCCAAGCATCAAAGAACACTTCCATTTCAAGTTGATTAATATGATCATGTTAACTCTTTGAATCATCAACCATCTCAAAGCATAATGTTTCAAAAGATGGTTCAAATAATTCAGGATTGATAGAGTGAATAACAGGGCACTCAAGTGTATCATCAATTGATAGGTTTTCTAACTCATATGTGCAATGTTCATTATAATTATAATGTTTTTTATTTGTAGTAGAACAAGCTAATTTATTCCTTCCTTCAACAAATTCCATGTCAAAAACAACCTTGTCCATTTATGCTATAAAATTTGCATATTCCATTTATTTTTCATAAAAGAAATTAAGAACATGACCCTACTAGATAGCACCACTAATCCCATCATTTTTAACATTGAATTCAAGCTCAAAATATTGGGTATAAATGTTCTTATCTTCAAATTCATCATTAACCATACTGCTAGAATATTCTAGTTATGATGCAACTAAATTGCATTCCAAGAATCCTTCACATGAATTTTGTTCATTCACTAGTAAGGTAAAAACCTAATGAGTATTGATATTTTTGCATCCTTTAGGTAAGAAGAATGCCTCCAGATAACCTTCACAAATAGACTCATATTCATCATAGGAGTAATAAAAAAAATCTAGTTTTCACTATCTTGTGTATCAATTTTTAAAGGCATGTTAGAAATGCTTGAAAGTGTACTAATGTGATCACCCACAACACTAGATAGGTGTTTATCTCCTGAAACATCCTTATTCATTCCTTGGATAGACTCTTGATCCTCAATAAGGTGAACCCCACTATGATTTTGAGACCTCATTCTTTGTATATAATCACACTTAGCCTCCTCAGCAATTCTGATCCAACCAATATGATCAAAATCCTATGGGTTCAGCTCTTTAGGAAAGGTACTAAGCCCTGGCTCATAAATTTAACATAATAGGTCAATACATACTAAGTCCTCAGGTCTCAGCCTTTTGGGGATTTCTAACAAAATATCCAAAAAATTTACTAGCAATTCATATGTTGATTCTCCCTCATATTTTTTTATGCTAGATAGTTTTTGAACAAAAAGTATCTAATCAACACTACTTAAACTTTGTTGAGGTTAAGCTTTGATTTTTCTATTATCAATGTACTATGAGGCTAAACAAGCTAAAGCATTAAAAGCATCATCACCATGATCATCATGTTCACCCTTATAAATTTCATTTACAAGAGATGTGTTGGGAGAATAGACAATTGCAGCCATATATCCTTTCATTATTGAATATTTCATATTGTTTTCAATATCCATAGCAATGTGACATGTTTGATGCAATATTTTTGGCTCATTATCCCTTATCAAATAAATCATCTTATTGTCAAATCCACCTATATACACAACTATACACTCTACATCACTTGGTCTCACTATTTTAGAAATATTTCTTATTACCCTTGCAAATCTAAGGTTGAAGGCTAGAATCAATTCCCCTTCATCCTTTTGGATTTCCCTAAAAAAATTCTTACTAAACTGGGATTAATCCTTTCACTGAATTTTTCTATAAATGTTATGATAAATTCATTCCATGAAGCTATAGAAGATATTGGTAAATATGAGAACTAGTCTCTTGCATCTTCTTTCAAAGACTGAACAAAAAGCTTCATGATGACATCCTCATGTTTTACCTCATAGACTCCCATCAAATCCATGAATGCATACAAATGCCTAGAAGTTGACTATGAACTTTGTCCTGTAAATTTAGGCAAATACTTCCTAACATCATTAGAAGTTAAGTTTGGGAAACCTTGAATACCACTAAATTTCAATGGCCTATATCCCTCCAGAGAAAAATTCCTTTGATGGCATGATAAAGGTTGCATGCCTTACATGGTTTTACTTGATATTCCCCAAGGAGATACAAGGGAACGATACATTTGTCTTGTATCCCTATTCAACCCTTAAATATCAACTTCACAATTGATCATTTCACTGTCGTATTCCTTAATTTAGTCATGATTTCAAGGTGTATAAGTCACATGCATACACCTTAGTCCTATTAGGAATATTTCAAAGATTAGCATACTTCTTCAACCCAATATAGATATTCCAAATTATGCTTTAGAAGTATGAAAAATTACTATTATCCTTCCCTTCACTAGTGCTTAATTCACTCAATAGGGAACTAAATTTTCCCCAAATCATTTAACATGGTTTACACACACCAATTTATCTTTCATGAAAAGAAAAAAATTGAAAAATACCAGGAAATGTTGGAGCTGTTGTGATTTCTTCTTCATGACTAGAAATATTTGTAGATCTAAAAAATTCTTCACATCTTCATTAGGTTCTTTTGACAAATTTTCCACCTCTCTTCATAGAGGATTGAACTTCAAGCAATATGAAGCTCCTTCAAAGATGAATTTCCTTTTGGGTCTTCTCCCACAAGAGAGTCACACATAAATTCATTTAAATTTGCTGCAAAAAAACCTCTTCTAGGTCTAAAAAATTCTCAATATTTGAACTAAATGTTCAAATTCACTAAATTCTTGACTCTGTGATATGACAGTCTACAACTAGAGATTCAAAGTTCTCCCCAGTAGAGTTGCCAATCTATTGGTGACTCAGATGGGCACATAATATTCCACAATTTTCAATCTTTGTTTACAAATTATTTTGAAACTTTAATGACTCTTAAGGCTAGATGATCTTCTATCACATATTTCTCAAGTTCTCCCCAATAGATTCACCAATCTCTTGGTTATTTTTTTTATAACCAAACTTGATCTTACCACTTACCTATGAATCTACCACAATCTAATGGATAGGAAGGATAAGGATTGGCCAACTAACAAGGATTCTGAGGTCCTTACTTGTCCACTTCAAGCTCCGTGAAACCCAAGAGGGTAATCCTAACAATGTTTTTACATTATTCTTGTGCAATATTTATCACAACATTATAAACACATAGATGATTCTCATATAATGGCTCAATTAGCAGGACCTATCAAAGAATTTGGCTACTTCTTAAAATAGTTAATACCTAGAGCCCAAGAATAGTAATGCCTAACAAAATTGTAACCCATTTCAAAGAATTTGATTTAATGAATGGTTTATCATTGAATCAATAGACACAATACAATATGAATACTTTACTTAGACTAGTGCCTCATCCTTGGAACATAGCCAATACTAATACCCACATAAATTGACAATGATTTTCACACATGACATTTTTTAAAGCTTTGAAACTATTTCATTGCAATATTTCAAAATTACATCTCCACCATCACTTCTTGCTAGCATCCTAACACTTAATTTAATACAAGCCTATAGTTCTATTCAAGCATTTACATCCATTCTTTAAATCAATAAGCAAGGATACAACCATACATTCATTGGAAATCAACAGAGACAAATAAGATAACCCTTGATTATATTATTTATAGTTTATAAAACTAGTACATAGGAGAGAAAATGGTGTCGAACTTGAACTATTTTGTTCTATATTGTTAGCATTACTATCAGAACTTCATATACATATTAGCATACTCAAACCTAAGACGGGACACTAGAAAATTTTAGTATCCTTTACAATTTTTTGTGTGTCCAATTCCAGAAAGACCAACCAACCATCCTCCCCTTGTAACCAGCACTAAAATCCCATTTATAGAGATATGGGAGCAACAAGCCTTAGGTTGAATTACAATTACATTTGTATTTAACATTTAATTTCACTTGAATTTGAGAGATTCCCTAGAAATTTATATTTAGTCATTGCAAAATGAGGGAAAGCAAAAGACAAAATTCCACACAGTTTGTCAAAGAAGACCAACCAACCTTCCAAAAGGCATTGTTAGTCATTGCAGCAATTTCAAAATTCCACATCCACGTCAATCAAAGAAGATTCTCCATCAACACACAAGGAAAAAACTTATATATTAACCAGAAAAGGAATACCTTCCATCAAAGCAACAAAGTCCAACACCTCTCCTTCACACTAGCCAAGAAGATTTCCTAGTCAGCACCAAAGACAAAAAACCATATACTTGTTGAAAAGGACAAGCTCATTATAGTGACAATGGTGTCATCAAAAATAAAAATAGGGCCAAATCACTACTCTAATTCTTCAAAATCAAAGTATGCTCGCCTGTTCTATGTTTGCACTAAAACTGGAGAAGCTACTACTCCTCCCTCACCAGAATCCTCATGTGTCACCAAAGTGAGCAAGTAATGACTATACTCTGGATCATTATCTCCATCATTGTCCGAAGGACTATCTGAAACCTCAATAGGAGAGTTGTGCTTCCCATATAAGCCTTGTGAAACTTACTTTTCTTCTTCCCACAAGCCTTATCCAATTTTCCACTAGGGTCACCATGCTCACACCCGACCCTACTCCTCAAGTGGTAACTACTCTTGACACAACTCTTTTTAAATTTCTTGTGTGCTTTCTTCTCCTTTTGTGTTTTAGAAGCTCCTAGTACCTTAATTTCACTTTTATGAGCATCATCTTAGGACTCAAGTAGACTAAGTACCCTATACCTTCAAACCGAATGAATAGACACATTGGGTTTACTCATTTTCAATAGAGAAGATGATGAAAATGAGACACTTAATTGTAGGAAAACCCTTCATCAATTTGTTCTTAAAAAGATTTTGCAGAACAAAATACTCAAACCCACATAATTCTTATCAACTTAAAAGGAATTTTTAGACCAAAAAACCCTCACCACCCCAGGAAATTAGAGTTGACAAACTAACTTAGACATAATTGAAACAAGCAGATACAAGCACCTTCTTACCCAGGAAAGCTACCTCAATATCTCTGCAACCTTTTATCAAAGATACTTTGCACCATCTCTTTTCATGAACTTAAGCTCAATTCTTAGCTTTTGATTGCAAAATTTGAAGAAAAATGTGGCTATTGGTCCTCATTATATTGAGAAAATTTGAGCTTTCCAACCATTAATACTAGAGGAATGCTTATGTGAGCGAGTTGGCAATCAATTGCTTGATTTTGAATCTAAGCCATTGATCATCCACTAAGATAAATCAATTGATAATTACAATCAAGGTAATTAATCATGAAGAAGGAAAATTGCATGCACTTGGTGCCTTTTTCCAATCAGAAAAGCCTAAGAAGATAGACATCCACTCTATCTACACACTTAATCACCTACTTCACCTACTTAGCATTAAAGAAAACCTGTTGTGTCATGTTTACCTGCTCTCCCGTGGGAATTAATCCACTTGCAACTCATCTCAACAAGATAGTGGGGAGTGATCATGATTCAATCTTAGACTAATGGCCCATACTCTCTCCTATTTCAATATCACCTTCCTGCATGTACCACCATCTGATAGAATTGACAGTCGTAATCAAAAGCAATCCTCAAATATTGAACACGTGCAAAAATAAATTGGTTCAAATATGGTACCCTTTTAGTCTTCATGTCTTCCAAGAAAAATTTAGCAATAATTTTCCTCTACTAAAGTTCATCCAATCCTTTAAGATATTCCACGTGGAAATTTCCCACTCCCCCACTAGGAAACAAGAGTTGTGAGCGGGCTCTGCATGGGATAGTGGGGAGTGGTCAAGATTGACCCACATCAACTACCATCGACTGTTGATCCTTTCTTCATAAAACATTTTCCATCTCCAAAACTTGGTTGGTCCCTCCATGAAGCAACAAGTGTTAATCCACCTGCTAGCCTGTGATATTTCTTTAGTAAAAAATAAAATTGGATGGGGTGGTGGGGAGCAACCTAGATGAAACCACATCACCCATCGACCGTCGTTGATTTCATTTTGATATTGCTCGTAGATTAGAAAAAAAGGTATTGGGCCTGCCAAAGAGAGAAGGCACATGGCTTGTGCCAGCTTCCATATTGGAATAAAATAATGAAAAATGAATCACAGCAGAAGCATGGGGAAGGGTTGTGATTTTCTCATGATGATCAAACAGTCACCACATAACCAAATATCTACACATGCCATAAATGTTAGTTTTAAAAGATGGGATGACAAGGTGCACAATGGAGAAGAACATGAATGCATGGGTTAAGACCCTAGGCTAATGATTGGAAAAATTAATCCAAACTTAGGGGCTAAATAAAACCTAGACATATTTCAACCCATTTAAATAAAATGATATTTTTAATACAACCACGAGTAATGATCGGGAAAATTAGGATCAAGGGGCTAGTAAAATAATGAGCTCAATAATATAAGTCACAACTTAGACAATCGAGAACCTACTTCAAAAGGTCAATAATGAAATATAATGACTGCCACAAGTTTCAAACTTAAAGGTTAATTTAGAAGGGTTTTGACAACACCAACCCAAAAACATTGATGAGAAACATAACCCTAAGCCCCAAGACAAGGGATTAAACCAAATTTTGCAAGATTTGAAATGGAACCAAAGGAAAATTTTTAAAATTTCCATCAGAAGGGAGGCCTAAATTCCCTCAGCACTTTGCATCATCCCCAATTGTTGAAAATAAAGATACAACATATAGGAGAATGATACAACAAATAGAGGAAGTATACTACACAATTTCACTCCTATATCCATGCACCTATAAGGATGACAAGGGTCCTTCAAGAATTGATAAAAAAAATCACAGGGGAAACAAAAAATGCATGCAAAAATCTAATCTACAGATAAAGAAGAGGTGCTCTCCTAGTCCTCATCAACGAGGAGGTCATCATTCTCCTAATCTAGATCATTATAGGGAGAGAGTGGATGAGCTTGCAAGGGAAAGATATCAAGGGGAGAACCCTATGACTCTCCTGGCACAACAAGAGCTAAGGAAGAGGGCCTCTCAAGGTCTTTTTCATTCAACTCCTATGAGGCAAATGCCATTGATCTTGCAAAGATAATTGATAGAGCTGAGACATCATCAACTGAGTTAAACATGCACTTTACAAGAGTGTCATGTGTTAACTAAATTGGAGATGAAGGAGGCAACTAAGATCCACCATCAACCTCTTCAAGAGAGATGGTGACAAAATCAGGAGACATTGGGGCCACCTCCATCACAAGGACGATGAAAGCCAAAGCAAAACCCTCTCTTGAAGAAGGTGATCCCTTCTTCCAACCTCCATTGGAAGCGAGCTCATCCTCCAACTTATGCTTTGTTGAAGGATGCAGAATACCTATAGATGAAGCAAAAGGCAAGGAGGAAGAGGATAAGGCTACAATAGACACCACCATGGTGTTTGGAATGTCCACATGTTGGGAAAATAGAGGAATGTTTGGAAGGGACATTAGAAGAGGAGGCTCTATCAAGGGAGTAATGAACACCTATACCTTCTTTGGGTGAGGGTCATCAGCATTCGTGGTAGGATCCGAAAGCAATATTGAGGTGAGGAGAACCGAAGAAAAAGAAGCAAAAGAGGGAGCCATATTAGGAGATGTTGAAATAGGAGTTGTTGGATCCTCTTCCACTTTTCATGAGGTAGCTTGCTCAACAACCAAATCCTTCCTCTAATGCTTATGCTCATGGACAAGCCAATTTCTTCAGCTCTAGAAACTACAACTCGTTGCTTGAGAAGGAACATGAGGCTCCTATCCTTCCATAAGCATTTCATCCACAACTATGGTCGATGGAATGGAAACCCTCTGGATAGGAGTAGGAGTAGGAAGCATAGGAGTGGAAATTGAAACAGTTGAAGTAGACTCAAGTGCCTCGATGGTGGGCCTCTTCCCATTAACTACTTGAGGGGTAGGAGCAGTAGGAGATCACAAAGGCCAAGATGTAGGGTCAACCCCATGAGATGCCTTCCCCTTACCAAAGAAAACAAGACTCAACACCATGGGAAGATGGGAAGCTCAAATACCTAACACTTGGCCTTCCACCAAGCGAGTACCATTGAACTCCCCATGTGAGGTATAGGAGCAGAGGCTAAAGGTGCCATAGTAGGGAAAGAGGAAAAAGAAGATAAGATATCAAAAGAAGAGGAAGGATCTTGGGTGTGAGCAAACATTCCCTTCCCCTTTTGAGAGGAGGAGGAGGTATCCTGCTACTGCGTGATCATGGAGGTCGTACCTGAAATAGCTTAAGGGAAGATAGGGTAGGTCACCTTCGGCAATATGCCCCCTTTCTTATATTCAACATAGGCGTGATATAATAGGTCTATCCTTGGAGGAAGTGGACCAAAAGGGGTAGGCCAGGAGTGATATGATGAGTATCCCCCATGCGACACCAAAGGTTTATATCTAGTGTCATGTACAATGTGCACAAAAGCCCTCATGAGAAAACTTCAAACACATATGGATCACCAAAGTGATTGTGTTCATGGAAACTAGCCATGAGATGCCTAGTTTCACTATGAATAAGTCTAACTCAGGGATGATATTGATAAGAGAATTTATAGTCCTGGGTCTACCCAAGATTTAGAGGGTGATAAAATCAATTGGAGGCACCGAGAGTCTATTGTGTGTAAGTATTGTGCTCTTTGATTCATCATACCTATCCTTATGTAAGAAATTTATCAACATAATCTATTTTGTTATAAAATTCACACAACATGTAGGATCAACCAAAACACCAATCATTATTTTCTCATTGATGTGAGCAAGAATGTGTAATATCCCTTGTGAACATTTTAAATCTTCCATCAAAGATTTTCTCAAAAACTCCCAAAAGGGGAAATCGGGTGCAATGAAAAATAACCATTTTATTAATTTTTAACATAAAATATTGTGTCAAAGGAAAAATCATAACTTTATTTTGGTATCACAAGTTTAAAATCATTAATTTTCTATTCATGAAAAAAGTAAAAAAATATCCAAACTCTGCTCTAATTTGCACAATGAAAATGGGCAAACAAACCTACAAATTGCAACCAAAACATTACATTTTTAATTACAAAATAACCAACCTTATAAATAGAGTTTGGGAAGAAAAAATACATGAATAAAATCTACTAAAGAAACTACCAAATTGATAACAACAATCTAAAACTATACCAAAATTTGAGCACTCCAAAAACACAAACCTTGCCAAATAACTCAACCAAACAATCCACATAAAGCCATCTTTCAACACCAATCCAACTTCTATATGAAGTCACACCTGTAGACCCTTAGAGCCACAGTCTTTGAGTCAAAATATACTTGGTTTTCAAACCTTATAGATTATCCATACAATGGTTTATGAACTTTTGTAGGAGAGCCACTACCTGTGAATAGAGAAACAAGCATAAACTCAATCCAAACTGCCAAAACAAGTAATAAAGGATGTCAAACCTTGCGGCCCCAAATCCCAATGCCTAGAATGAATGGTTTGCATATGAAGACTTGTAACTCCTCAAACAAATTTTTGAAAGCACAAAATCATGCACCCAAAAAAAAATGCAAAAGAAGAAACCTCATCTTGCACCACTACTAATGCCAAAAAAGAAAATATCAATCTTCCTCAAAAAGTCACACCCAAAATTGATTTACTAATTTATTTCAAACATATTTAATATTATCTTCCAAAAATCATTAATTTAATAATCTTGAATAATGAACCTTTTCCTAATTAAATCTACCCATGTAATCTGAAAATTTCTCTAAAAAACAAATCTACTACTTGAGGTGCCTTAAATCTAGAAGTGATGGGAAAGAAATGTGCATACTTTTTCATCCTATCTACCACCACAAATATACAATATTTACCTTGAGCTTTAGGAAAACCAGTGATAAAGTCCATTGATATGCTTTCCCACTTGTGCTCAGGAATTGGGAGTGGCTGAAGCAAACCTGTTGGAAAAATATTCTCACCCTTGTTTTGTTGACATACCATGCATTCCTTGATATGAGTGAGGATATCTTCTTTCATTCCCTTCCATACAAACCTTTTTAAATCTTGCTTATATTTATAATAATACCTTTGGTGACCAGCCAAAGGAGTATCATGGAAGGCCTTATTATCTTCTCCTTGATCTTAGAACCCGATACCAAGTATACCTTGTCCTTGTAAAAGATTAAACCATTTGCAATGGTGTACTTGTCATCTTCCATCTTCCCATCTAAAATGTCAGTATAAATGAATCATTGGCATATTTTGAAGTTATATTTACCTTCCAATTAGCAATGATAGTAGAAAGAGAGCATAAGGAATTCTTCCTAGAAAGTGCATCAACAACTACATTTTTCTTTCCTTTTACATATTCAATCTCAAAATCATGAGCCCGTAGTTTACTCAACTATTTATGTTAGTGATCATTCAAATACTTTTGATTCAAAAATAATTTTAGACTATTATGATTAGTCTTAACCATAAACTTACCACAAACTAGATATTGTTTGAACTTGTCATAAATAAAATACCCCTTTTTAAAAGGATTTAGTTTTCTCCTCTCAAATGCTATAGGATGTCCACTTTTAGTTATAACAACCCCAATACCTTCCCCAAAATTATCACATTCAACAACGAATGAAAGAGAGAAACCGGGAATTGCAAGCATTGGGCAGGAGCTCATTACCTTTTTAAGTGTTTCAAATGTACCTTGATCTTCTTCCATCCAAACAAAGGCTCCCTTCTTAGTCAAATTAGTCGAGGGGGCAGAAAGCTAAGAGAAACCTTTTACAAATATTCTATAGTAGTTGAATAACCCAAAGAACCCTCTCAACTTAGTAAGATTGGTGGGTGGTGGCCAATCTATTATAGCCTATATCTTATGTAGGTCAACCTTCCTCCCTGTGAGCTTATGATGTGTTCCACATAAAAAAATTATTCATACAAAATTCACATTTATAAAACTTAGCATAAAATAATTTTTTCTCCAAAATACCCAAAATTGTATTCAAGTGTTCTAGATGCTCCTTCCAAGTTTTACTGTAAATCAAGATATCATCAAAGAACACTAAAAAAAAATTATGAGATGCCCACTAAAAAAATTATTCATTGTAGATTGGAAAGTTTCCAATGCATTTGTGAGGAAAAATTTCATGAAAAGAAACTCAAAATAGCCATAGTGGCAATAGAAAGTAGTCTTCTCTACATCTTTTTTCCTCATAGGAATTTGATGGTAACTTGATCTTATATCTATTTTAGAGACTCATAAATAAGTTCATCTATCCTTGGTATGGGATGCCTATTCTTAATTATTTTCTTGCTTAATCTATGTACATTATCATTTTTCCATCCTTCTTTTTTACCAAGACTACATAAGAGGCTAATGGACTTGAACTAGGCCTTATGAAACCTAAATCAAGAAGCCCTTGGATGATTTTTTATATATCCTACTTATAACGCCTTGGTTGATGGTAGGGAGTACTAACCACAAGTTGTGCACCTTGCTCTAATCAATGACATGTTCTAACCCTTTATCTAGTGGTAACCCAGAAAGCAAATAATTGAAAATAAGACTATGCTTATCAAAAATGGACCGAATTTCAAAATGACTTTTACCTTGCTTCTTAGAAGAGTTGGTTGTATGGATCAAGATTGATACTACCCAAGCTACTTGTCCCTTTCTGAAATTCCTTTCCATCCTCTTGGTTGAAACCACTCTAGGTGCTCCACTTGAAATGTCTCTTAACACAATCTCTTTCACATTGGCTTGGAACTTGAACTCCATGGTTTGGTGGTTTGTATAGTATCCTCCAATAGAATGTGAGAATTGAACACCCAATACAACATTAGTTTCCTCTATTCCTACCACATAAAATTCATCACATCCTCATATTCATTCAAGGTTATTTTGAGTTGCTGAACCATTCAGGTGCATGGTATAGTAAAACCATCAGCAACAGTAACACTGAAACCTTCAAAGTCTTCAATCTTCAACCCTCCCTTTGACACATAACCCTCATCTATAAAGTTATGTTTTTCATGACTATCTATGAGAATGGTTGTCCTTTGTCGAATTATAACTCCTTGAACTCTAAAAGGATTATACCTAGGTGCTCCTAATAGGGCTACTATAGTACCTCCCTTAATATTTTATTTTTCTTCCTTTGACTTTGCCACCTCTTTGAAGTCATGGAAATCCTCATTATCATTTGTATCTAAATCTGAAATCACCTCAATAAAATGTACTTGTCCCTTTCCAAAACATCTATGCTCTTTATACCATGGTGCCCTACAAGTAAAACAAAGCTTCTTCCTATGAAGTTTAGATTTTTTCACATCATCTAGCCTCTTTCCAGCTAAGTTTGTAACAATATTTTGTGGGGGAACTATGGGGGTATTTTTTTGAAAATTCCCTTTGTGCTGCCATGAGCTTGGAGGTTTAGTTTGGTGGAAACTCACTTTCTTGGGCATGGAGACTTCAAGCTACAAATTTTTTTTTATTGTTTCCTACAAGGTGGTGGGTAAGAAAGATTTTTTAGACATATTCATTACCATAATAGCAACCTCTTGAAATTTTGAACATACTCATCTATGGAATTTGTTTGTTTCAAACTGGATAATTCCTTAAAATACTCCTCTTCATCTTTAAGCTCAAATCTATCAATTAGAATTTGAATGAAATCATCAAAAGAGGTTACCTTATCATGACCTTGAGTATTCATTCCATCATACCACAAATCATAGGTGGCTCCCACCAAGTGAAAGGTTGCATATTGTATGGAATCATGCTCCCTCGATGGACTAAGCGTAAAATAGGTTTGCAATTTTTGTAACCACACTTTGGTTGAAAGTTTATCAGTTTCATCAAAGGTAGGGGCTGAAATTTTATTGATTTTTCTCTTAAGTTATCCTCCACTAGAATCATTTTGATGCTTATAACCCCTTACTACCATCAAACTTTGCATTTGAGAGACATAGTCATTGTATGAGAGTACACTTTTAAACCCTTCATCCTAATTCTCATAAGAAACTCTAATTGTTGCAAGCTCTTTAGCCAACTCCTCTATGGGATTAGGGGTTAGATTAGTTGTTGTAGAAACACCTTTAGGTAAGAAAATTGATTTTAAGGGTTTTATATTGCTCTGTTGTGACTCAAAAGTGCTACCCTTGTCTTTAGGTGTTGTTGGGTTTTGTATTTTCGTAGCCAATAACCTCATCATCTCTCTTGTCTGAGCAAGAATATCAGCAGTTAATGTTTGACTCTTTTTAGTTCTTGGAGAAATTTCTTATGCATTTCATTTTCATCAACCATTGTCTTGTCCCTCAAAGAAACAACTACACTTCCTTCTGGCTGAGGATTTGAAGCAATTTCCTTCTACTTCTCCTATTGCAAATACCTCTTTTCCTTGTCACTTGGATGCATAGAAAATTTTAAACCATTAGGATGGAAAGATCATAGATCCAATACCCATGCAATATCCCTTGTGAACATTTTAGATCTTCCATCAAATATTTGCTCAAAAACTCTCAAAAGGGGAAATTGGGTGCAATGAAAAATCAACCATTTTCCTGATTTTTAAATTAAAATATTGTGCCAAAGGAAAAATCATGACTTCTTGTTGTATTACAAGTTTAAATCATTAATTTTCTATTCATGACAGCATTAAAAAAATCCAAACTCTGTTGTTATTTGCACAATGAAAATGGGCAAACAAACCCACAAATTGCAACTAAAACACTATATTTTTAATTACAAAATCACCAACACTCTAAACAGAGTTTGGGCAGCAAAAATACATGAATGAAATCTGATAAAACAACTACCAAACTGATAACAACAACAATCTAAAACTATACCAAATTCTAAGCACTCCAAAAACACAAACCCTATCAAATAACTCAACCAAATAATCCACATAAAGCCATCTTTCAGCACCAATGCAACTTTTGTGTGAAGTCATGCCTGTAGACCCTTAGAACCACTGTATTTGAGTCCAAATCTCCTTGGTTTTCCAACCTTAGATATTATTCCTATAATGGTTTATCATCCTTTGCAGGAGCGCCACTGCCTGTAAATAGAGAAACAAGCATAAACTCAATCCAAACTGACAAAACAATTAATAAGGGATGCCAAACCCTATAACTGAAATGAAGAAAATAGGGTGGGCTCTTTCACTTCTAGGGTTTAGGACCTAAAAGGAGAGAGGTTATTTTCAACCTTTCACTCAAGAACAAACCCTTGAGATTTCAATGAAAAGGATATTGAAATTTGGAAAAGGGTTTGTCCTAGGGATTGAATGAGATGAAATGAGGGGTTCACCACCAAGTGTAAACTTGGAAAAGAAAATGCAATGGAAAACACAATGTGATATGCAAAAAAATGCTAAATGACCTAGAAAGATGAAAAAAATGTAGTAAAAAGCTATGAGACTAAAAGTGTGCACTTGGGAGACTAAAAAAGGCATAATGGAGGTCTGGATCACTACAAATTTTGATGTTAATGCTAACTAGGACTCATTCGCCAATCTGGGTGAATTAGTCCAGTTCAAGGAAAATGCTCAAGAACAGGTTTCAGCCAAAAGGGTATCTAAATATGCAAAAACATTTGTCATGCCTGTACAGTGGGACTCATTCACCAATAGTGGTGAATCTCTACTTCTTTATTGGAAATTCTAAACTAGATCTTGTGGCTCTCGGTCTGCTCTGCTCTTCCCGACTAGTTTCTAGATCTGAAATTGCAAAATACCACATGTAGGTCTTCTCCAAGCTTCTCCAAGGCCTAATGACAACTTTGACAACTTTTTTTTCACCTTTGGTTCTTGGAAAATCTGTAACCTAGCCTTGCAAATCACACACAAGAAGGGGGAAAAATGTTGTAGGGTTAGGGAATAGGGGTTTTCCTTGGTCAAACCCCTTTTAGGTAATTAAGTTACCAAAATGATGAAATAAGATAATGCAGCATGAACATGAAATAATGCAATTAGAACGTTGCTATGATGATGGATCTTGAATTGCTACAACAATTGATGAATAATATTGCTCTTGAATGCCTTAGAACTTATCTTGAAAGCTATCTTGATGACCTTGTGAAGACTTGAAGTGTTTAGCTCATGAATGCTTGACTTGATGAAATGAAGGTATGATGTTGCTTTTTATTCTTATGTGTAATGACGATTTGAAGGCTTGAATCTTATATATGCAAGCCACTCAAATGACCATTAATTTGATCCCCAAGCCTAACATTAAAGAAATTTGAATTAAAAACCCATTTTTCCCACTCAAAGCCTTGAAAATAGGTCAAATGGGAATCATTTTCCATCCTAGGTGAATGAGTCCCACTTAGATGGGATTCATTCACCCAAAGTCGCGAATGGGTCCCATAAGGGCTATTTTAGCAACTAGAATGTCGAGGAGTGAAGAATTTAAGCTTTTTATGTTGATATTGTTAGGTTTTTATCAAAATATGCCTCGAGATGCACAATATAAGGACATAGGGTCCTATTAATGATGGTATTAAGGTCATAAATCCAATAGGGCCCAAGATTCAACCTGAAAGTGTAAATAAATACACTTTACAACACTAAATTAAGGAAAAATTGGCTCTATTTAGCTTAGAAGGGCCTTGAATACCATGTGAATGTGTAGAACACATTACAACACTAGATTAGGTCCACTTGATTTATAATCCTCCCATATTTAATATGAAGATGTAAATAAATACATTTTACAACATTAAATTAGGACAAAGATAGGTTAATTTAGCTTAAAACGGGCCCAAGACCTAATGTGGATGTGTAAAACACCTCACAACACTAGATCAAGGTGACATTAAGTCCAATTTATCATTAATTATTCCCATATCAAGCAAGGTGCACTTTTTTCTACACTAAATTTAGCCCCCACTTTAGTGAGAGGATGAACTTGCTTCAAACTCACACTAAAGTAGACATTCAAGAGGGGTTCAATCGTACCAATACAGATGACAAAGATCAAGGCAGCGGTCAATCCCCTAGGATCCAAGATCCTAATTCAAACCAAAATGAGCACATAAGGACACACACAAGGTGTATAATATGTAGAAAAATAAGATACACAATCATGCGATGTCAATAATGAATAGGAATAAAATGAGGTGGATCAAAAGATGTGCTCACTTTGGGGCCATAGAACATCAGGCCATCTACAAGGTGAGTTGTCCCACAGAAGTTATTTGGTGATAAAGTCATGCCAATGTGTTAGCTTCCCACTATATAATGAGAAAATCATTATAGTATGTCAACTTCCCATAGAAGAAAATAGGGGGGTCTCTCTTTTGCTTATAGGGTTTAGGACCTAAAAGGAGAGAGGCTTTTTTTTTTCATGAATAAGAAGCTATCTATATTAAAATATAAGATAAAGTTACATGTTCACAAAAAAATATGGGTTGTAAGAAGGCACACCCTGAGAGTCACATGGGAAAAGCCCAAAAAATCCAAAAAACTAGTCACATGGACTGAGCCTAAAAGTCCATGATTACAAACATATATAAAAAAGGCCATTAAGCAGCCAAAGCAGTGCCAGCAAAGCCAAGAGGGTCTCTATCATCCAATTTCTTCCCCCATACATTAGTGGGGTCTGGAGTGACATCAGGAGGAGGACCCCAACCATCATTAGTTTCTTTATCTTTTTCTTTATCTTCCTCATGTTGAGGAAAGATTGCAAGAGCAAGTCATGGAAAGCTTTTTCTAGAGTCTAGCCAACCAAAGCTAGAGATGGGAGTTTCATTAGAGGGCCAATCAGAACTGCCACTACCTCTCCATGAAGCACCACCTCAGGGCCAGCCCA
Source organism: Sequoia sempervirens (assembly GCA_007258455.2). Classification (NCBI taxonomy): domain Eukaryota; kingdom Viridiplantae; phylum Streptophyta; class Pinopsida; order Cupressales; family Cupressaceae; genus Sequoia; species Sequoia sempervirens. Next base: position 49,192 of record VDFB02386686.1, read on the forward strand.
CAGTGGAGGAGAACAAGTCTGCCGAGGAGGGCAAGAATCTCGCTAAAGAGGAGGCTAAGAGTGGGGATGTGTAGAACCACTCCGCTATTGGCCCCGAGAAGGCGACTAGTTGTGGGAGGAGGTGGGAAAAGTGGGCACCCAAGCAATAGTACACAAGGCATTGCCCTAGTGGTATAGAAGAACTTGTAGGTGAGAAACTTCAAGAGCAACTTTATTAGCCTACACATATATCTGTAATAGCACGTTAGAACAAATAATAGCTTTAGCATATAAAGAAACATTAGTATCCATTTGAGAATGAGAAAATATGCAGGCATTTTTGTCTTTCTAGATATTGAAGGGGATTTCCACCCTTAAAGTGTGCCAAAGTTGGGTATACTTAGCAAGAAGTCTGGGTGAGTCTCCCAACAAAATCATATGCCAGGAGAAAGGCTCTGGCCTAAATGACCAAAAGAAGTCATGAATCCAAGTCCAAAATTGTTGAGCTCTAGGGAAAAACCAAAAAAGATGCTTAAAATTCTTAGCTTTCCCACAAAAAGGGCAATGAGGGTCTTGGACCCCCAGGTGAACAAGTCGAGAACCCATGGGCAAGCCTTGGAAAAGAATACACCAAGAAAAGTGGGCAAGTTTTTTCTCAACACTTGTAGACCAAGTGGTAGCAAATCTTTTACGCCAGACATGAGCAGGAGATTGAAGAAGCCACCTTTGGTTTAGACTTTGAATCATAGGAAAATGTGGTGAAAGCCACTTGTAACCAAGCCTAGGATTGTAATTCCTAAAAGGGGTGTCTGGGTACCACTTCTAGTCCTTCCACCAGGGCTTGCACCCATGAATTCCAACCTTATGAAGCATTTCAGCAAGAATAACATTCACCAGACCATAAAAAGTTGCAAGGTCTTGGATATGAAGCCTGTACAGGGCACAAAATTCTTCCCACTGCATGATACGCATTGTGGGTCTATGAAAAATCTGTTGCAAGGTCTAGATACCCTTTTTGTGGAATCTGAGTGCCTTAAGCCAAGGAAACTTAGCCAATGGTTGACCATTGCTAAAAAAAAGAGGTGACCACCAAACATTTTGTTAGTTGAGAGAAATCCCATCATGGAAACTAGAGCCATCCCAACAGAGCTAGGGCTTGACTGCCTCCTAGGCTCTCCAAATGATTTTCACCAAAAGAGTCCCCACAATCTAGACTGGTTCCTTCATAACCAGAAGGGTTTGAAAGCTAATCCCCTTCTAGGTGGGTCTATGAATAGGAAAGCCTGATTGAATACAATTCCTGAGAAGAATTTTCCAAGCCTCATCGCCAGTAAGGGCATAGATTATCCATTTTACACACAAGGCATGTTGGAATCAAGGAACACTAAGAGGGGTGGTGAATTAGTGTTTTGTAAAATTTAATTTTGTTAACCTAATCTTTAAACCATTTACAACATTGAACCAAAATAAAGATGCAAGCACATAAAGCAATCAACCACAAAACCATAACACAAGGATTTTTATGTGGAAACACTGTTAGGGGAAAAACCATGGTGGAGTTCAATCCATAATTTGAGTACTCAAATATAAGTGTTTACAAAATGGGGAATGCACATGCATTAAGGCACACTGCCTAGAGCTCACTGCTCAGATATAAAATGGAAGACTTACTGTCTTACAAAAGTTTTGGATTACATCTACAAGATTTCAACTGATAAAGTAGCATCTTCTAATGCCTTATTACAGTTCTGGTTAGGCTCATCAGTCACATTCTTGACCTTCTGTCTAATTTTTCTCTTCTGCTCTATCTGCTATAACTCACATCTCAAATCCTTTTATGCACAAGTGAAACTATGTATATTCACACTACAATCCTTCTGATTTTCACAACATACTTCGTACACACACTATCACATTACAAAATGACGTAAATGATCGCTTATAGATATCTGTGACTAAATATTTAATCCACCATAAGTCAACTTCAACAAAGCATAAAATATTTACCAATCGTCAAATCAATCCACAAATAATCCTCAATGCGCACCAACCAAAGTTGGTCACAACATGGTGAGGACCCAAAACAAAATCCTCGAACACAAAAATACCTTAAACAACTTCACCTCGAACATTTGTAACACACTACATTCACCAAGTTGGCCTTCTTACACTGTTAAACAAGAAATTAATCAATCAGATCTTCTAACTTGCACACCAATCGATACGAGGCTCCAATATTCAAGGATAACATGGATCATGCATCAAAGAACCTTCCTTGAGATCCACAACTCAAGATGATAACAAAAAATTGCATATGAATCGATGAACACAATTTTGTCAGATGCTCTGTTCTAACTTGACAGTTAATCACTTAACTTTAATTTGACTTCTAGTACGAAGAAATACTGACATGCAAATCTTATCACTGACTAGGGTTTCCATCAATGACAATGTCAGATGACATTTGCAGTGTCTCTTTCCAACAAGGAAATCCCTTGCCATTGAGTGGAGAGAAACCCAAGCCCTCCAAAATCTCTAGGAAGGCAACAAAATTCCCAGGCAACATAGTGAAACCCCCTGTGGGATTTAGATGAGGCCTAGAGAAAATCCTGGAGTAATTTTTCAAGCTTTCCATATGTGGCCTTTGATAGGGCCCAATGTGAAGAATAATAAACATGGGTAGTTGGAAGAACTTTGGAGCACACCTAGAATTTCCCTGCCAATGAGAGGGACTTAGTAATCTAGAAAGCAAGCTTTTGCTCAACTTTAGAAAGAAAAACTTGCCATAGCTCAGCTGAGGACATCTGGAAAGCAAAGGAAATGCCTAGGAACTAAAAATTTTCTCCTAACCCAATCCACTTCCAACCATACTGCTAAAACAAAGGAGTGGGAAAAATAGACTATCTATAGCACAATTTTTTGTGCCATAGAATGGAAAATCCGAAAGAAAGACAAAAAGTATTAAGACAATCTAGGGCCACTTTAATATTTTCTTCTTCCTCCAAGAGAGTGAGGAAAGATTCATCAACAAAATGGCCATTAAATAGTTGAGCTTGAGAGTTAGGCAACAAAATTCCCTTGGCACGTTGTTGGGAAACCGCGTTGGCCAGAAGGTAGCCAAATCCTTCAACAACAAGCACATACAAGGAGGGGGCAAGTGGGCACCCTTGCTGAATGGAATGAAAGAGTCCAAAGGAAAAAAATTGATGGCCATTAATGGTGATACAAGCAAAGGCATCCACAAAAAGCATTCAAATAGCCTGAATGAAATTAGGCCCAAAACCCAGAGCTTCCAACATAGCAAGAAAAAAGGGCCATTCAATGTGGTCATAGGCCTTGGAAAAAGTCAATTTTGACAAGAATGGCTTTCTAGTTTGAGCACCTATCCCATTCCATGCCCTCCCAAACAACAATAGTATTATCCAGATAAACCTAGATTTGATAAACCATGTTTCCTCTAGGCGCACAATTTGAGGTAAAAGATGGGGGGTCTTCAGAGCCAAAGCCTTGGCGATGATTTTGTAGGAGACATTGATAACCATGATAGGCCTCCAGTTGCAAATGTCCTCGAGATCTCCATATTTAGGCATGAATTCATATTGTCTTTGTTTATTAAGTTACCTAGAGAATTAGCATGAAAAGCCTCTAAGTAAACATGATAGAGATCTTTCCCAACATAGTCCCAAACGGCCTTGTAAAACTCACAAGGGAAACCATCAATCCCCAAGGCTTTGTCATCGATCGTGGAATGAACAGCTTCTTTGAGGTAATCAATTGTTAACAATTGATCACAAAAATTTCTCTAGATTAAGGAAAGCCTATTTGGCACAATAGCAAGGAAATCCTAGAGGGCTTGTTGTCGCACAGATGTGGGTTTCTATGCAGTGAAAACCTACTCATAATAACACACAAAGGCCTGGAAAATGTTAGGAAGCTCAGAGAGCACCTGAATGCCATCTTTAATTTTTTTAATGCTTGGGGATGAGTGCCTGGCATGCAGAGCCAAAAAAAACTCTTTAGAGGCACAATCACCAATTTTTAGCCAATGTAACCGAGCTTTAATTTGCAAACCCCTGGAAACATAATTGTCTGCAACTTGCTTTTTGTGCCTTAATTCTGCCACCCTAACTTTCAATGATGGGGAAAAAGGGTTGGCCATGAAAGCCTCATTAGTTGAGCACACATCAGTATTAGTAGCCTCATAAGACCACCAGTGAAAGATAGCCAACTAACACCCATAAATGCGCAAAAATCTAGTCGTGTGAGTGATAGCATCATTCCACCAAGTAATTTAGCTTGCATGATGAGTTGGCTTGCACTCCAAATTCCAAACTCTGTGAATTTGGGCTAGGGTAGGCTTGTGGTAGACTAAACACATGTTCAAAAATAATTGAGTTTTACACATGCGAGGCTATCAAGTCTCCCATTCAATTCAAAAAGAAATGGGGAAGTGGTCTGACAAAGTCACATCCACGAATGGCTTAACCGGGAGAGAAGAACTATCAAAAGAGAAAAAATATTGAGTTGAGATCATGTCACGATCAAGGCACTTAAATATTCTATCAAAACCGGCCCTGTAATTACACCAAGTGTGTCAGAGAGAATGAGAATGGTGGTGACCAATATTGGGATCAAAGAGCCCCAATTTATTGCACATGTAAAACCACACCTCCCTTTCACCAACTGCCCATCTGAATGGCAAGGTGCCATCTTTTTCATACGCCATCTCAACCATATTGAACTCCCCACATAGTAACTAGGTAGAAATTGGCAATGAATTAGCAATCCAACGCCAAAGCAAAGAGTGTTCCACAACATCATTAGAAGCATAAAAATTAATAATCCCAAAGGAATGATTATCAATCTTGAGAAGGATCTAGACGAGTTGATGAGTGGGATCAGACCCATGGTCAACCACACAAGAGTGCCACCGTGAGGAAAAAAGGGTGATAGCTCCTCCATGCCCAACATCATGAGAAGTGCAAAACATTTTACTAGTTGGCCAAATAGAGTGACAAGCTGAAGCAAGCAGAAAACCAAAAATTGTTACTTCTTGGAGACAAAGCACTTTAATACCAGAATAATTACTCAAAGTATCCCTAAAAAATTACTTTCATTACTTTCTGGAGAGGTCTATCAGGCCTCAAAAATTCCATGAGTAAATTTATGAATGAAACTCATCCATATCATCGAAGTCTAGTTCCTCTTCATTCAAAGAAGAGAAATGATTCTATAAAAAAATTGGCAGAATTGACCCTATCTGGATAGGAGAGGAAAATATCTACTTTTCTTGCACATATTCCCCTTCTTCCCTTGGTGGAGAAGGACTATGAGATCACCTTTAAGCTCCTGAAATGAGAGGAGAAACATTCAGATGTGCTATCATGACAGCAGCAGGCTAAGGAATTTCCTTTGGCCTAGGCTGCAACAAAACATTATCAACCCCAATAGGAGCTTCTTTCCCCTTCACTAAAGGGTTTGAAACAACTTTCGTTGGTTCGGAGGCCTTGGGGTCCAACCTAGAACCAGTGGACTTATTTTTGTAGTTCGTAACTGTAGTCCATTTTTCATCAAGTTTGGCAACAGAAGCATTAGGCGGGTGAGGTTTTTCAGCATCTCATGGCTGAGAAGGTGTACAAGGCACTACCAAAAGGTAGTCCTTGATCTTGTGGTTTGTGGACTAACAGCTATAACACATGTTGGGCAGATTAAAATAAGTGACCTTTTGGGTATGTCTGAGAGCTCCAATTTGGATATCAATGAAGTCTTTCAAATCTTTGGAAAGGTCCACTTCCACACAAACCTTTTTTTGGGGCTGTGCTTGAAATAACCTATCTGGATCAATGCAAATAACTCTCCCCAAAGAGGAAGCAATATGATTCAAAAAAGGAACACATGGTAAGGGTAAACCAAGAAACTCAATCCAAGCTAGGACCCACAACTTGGTGTCATCCAAGATAACAAAATCCCAAGTCCATTCCTGGAAAACCAACAAAGAATACCTAACATACTAGGGACCATGGGCTAAGATAGCCTGGACATGATTGACCTCCGCAAAGTAGAACAAAAAAAACCTTGGTTAAATTTTGGACTATATCAAGGCGGACCCCATGAGGGACCTAGGCCTTGCTAACCCACTCCTTAAGCACACTTTCAGGGGGATTCCTCCCAAAAAAATATCCAACAAGGGTATGTTGCTCAAGCCATTGAAAAGTAGAATCAAAATATGGTAAAGGAAAAACCACATTAGCTAGGGAGTTAGAACACTTACCTTATGAAATACTTTTGGAACAAATTTATGGGGTTGTTTGTTCAGAGGAGGAGCCATTGAGAAAAGTTGATGAAATGCTAACACCAACATGAAGTATTGGGTTAGAGCTAGATGAAGGCATATTAAAATACAAAAAATACACTAAATGCGGTCGTACACATAGGAAAAGAGGATTTTCTTGTGCAATAAGCGTAGTATGACACAAGAGGGGCCAAGAGTGATTGTAGACACCACAAAACCCTAGCAAAGCTCATACACCTTTACCATATACCTACACATTACTATAAAAGTTTGACATCGAGAGGCTATTTTCAACCTTTCACTCTAAAACAAACCCTTGAGATTTCAATGAAAAGGAGATTGAAATCTAGCAAAAGGGTTGTCTTAGGGATTGAATGAGAGGAAATGAGGGGTTCACCACCAAGTGTAAACTTGGAAAAGACAATGCAATTAAAAAAATAATGTGATATGCAAACAAATGAAAATGACCTAGAAAAATGAATAAAATGAATTAAAAAAAGTTATGAAACTGGAAGTGTGCACCTAAAAACCTTGGAGTAACTAGAAATGGTTCTGAAATTATAGAAATTATGACTTTTTGACTAACTGGTACTCATTCACCAATCTAGGCGAATTAGTCCCAGATCAAGGTTTATGCATGCGAGTTTGTTTCAAGAAAAGGGTATCAAAATCTACAAACATATCTAATAAAAAACTATAGTGGGACTCATTCACCACTATTGGTGAATCAGTCCCATTCCACTTTTTCAAAAATTGAAAACTATGATCTGTACCCCAACACCTGCTCTTTCCTTCCAACCTGAGTTTTAGATCTGAATCTATGAAAAACACCTACAAAATAGAATTTGAATTGATTTTCTAATGGGGATGCTTGCCTTGGTCAAACCCCTTGTTTGGTAATTAAACACTAATAAGAATGATGAAATGTGCATAAAAACACTAGCCTCAAGTGTGTCTAAGACTTGGAAATTTGAAATGTGATGCAATCCTATTCTAATGTGTAAGAATATTATGCAATGATGGAAAAGAAAAGATGAATAACTCACTTGTGATGATCTCCAATCACCCCAAATGAACTCTAATGAAACTTGTACCTTCCTTAGGCTGAATGTAGAGTGACAATGGAAGATGGAATCACTTAGGAAACAATTCATTAGGCTTGGCTTGATGGCTAGTTGCATCTCCCCAACCTAGAATCCATTATGATTCACTATAGGAATCCATGATCAACCCTTAGCAATGCTAGATCTTGATTGAAAGTGATCTTGAAGACTTGCAAAAAAAATTCAATTTTCTTCCAATGCTTCAACTTTACTTGCTTATGGAATTAGAATGCTCTTGTGAAATATTGCTTGATGCTGGACTTTTGAAAATTCTTGCTCAAAGTGCTTAGAGTATGCTTGGATTGCTTATATTATGAAAAATGACTTAGAAGGTTACTCTTATAGGCATTAACACCTAATTGATTGTTATTTAGATCTCAAAGGCCGACATTCACTAAAAACTTGAATTAAATTGATGAATTCCTGCTCAAATTTGAAAAAGACTCCAAATGTGACTCATTCACCACACTTGGTGAATGGTTCCCACCTAAGGGGACTCATTCACCCAAGGTGGAAAATGAGTCCCACCTTAGCTTTTTGAAGTTGGTTTTCGATGATTTGGATGATTTTATATGATTTTTAAGTGAAATGAGCCTTGAGATTTGAAATAATGGGTCTTGGGGGCCTATAAATGGTGATTTTAAGGGGTAATGAATGCAAGGGTGCCAAAATAGGTCCAAATTATGTGTGAAATTTCCTTTTTTTTCAAGAGTGCATAATTTTATACACTACATTTAGCCCCCACTTTAGCACCCATATGACTCTACATGCATATGTAAGCTAAATGAATCCAATGATGACCTTTCTTTCATAAAATGATACACATAAAAGTTAAATCATGATATGGGAGAATGAAGCCCCCACTGTAGCTTATCTACAAAACCATAATGTTAGGAACCACATCCTACAACATGAATCCATTAGGTGTCCAAAAATCCTCTTATCAAACCTCTATCTAGAGATCACATTCAAGGGTAGATGTATGCCCCCCTTGATTCCACTTGCTTTTATAGAGGTGGAATCAAGATAGCAATCAAACCACATCGAATCAGGTAAGTCATATCATACAGAATTTCAAGTACCATGCCACATAATGATAGATAGTTGAGGATGTCGAGAGTGGAATCATAATTCCAACACAACAAATGGTGTTGAAAACAAAGCTCACTAGCACCCATTATGTTAATTTTAATCAAATGCACTTTTTAACCCCAATGTAGTAAAAAACCTAGTTTTAACTTACATAAGAGAAAAAAGTGAAGTAAATTCTAACTTACCTTATAATTTACATTTTTGTAGCCTAAAAGCAATTGAAGAAGAATGAAATATGCCTAGCAAATGAGATTGCATGCCTACGAGACTAGACGTGTTGCGGGACCAAGTGGCATGTGGTGAGCGTCACCATGAGGTGAGTTGATTCTTCTACCTTCACTTTGTACTTACATAATAATTTTATTATTTTTATGCATTTATAGGTTAATTTAGGGCCTTGGAGAAAAATTTTCGCAAAGTGTTCCATTTTTCTACAAAGTGTCCCACTTTTTCACAAAGTCTCCCTTTTGTTCACGAAGTGTCCCACTTTTTTGCAAAGTGTCTTTGCAAAGTGTCCCAAAAGGGTGCTAAAGTGTTTAGGGCCTTTAGGAAAGCACATTAGAACAAATTTAGTACACTTTTATGATTGTTGATGTAAAAAATAAAGAATTTAGATTCCTTATAGGACATATGTTTGCTTTCTTTGCTAGGTTCCCACTTGTTCGCATCAGTGTCTAGGTTGTAGATAGATCAATTTTATGAGAGATTTAGCCCCCACTCTTTCAATGGAGGATACAAAGTTGCTTCAGACTATAGGAGTATACTAGACGTACCTCATGCCCCCCATGAGGTACCATGATGTGATGCTAATGGCGCTAGTAGAGTGCTAGGATGTTGACACTTGTACATTCCATCTACCCATTGGAGAGATGACTATCACACTATAGGACATACACTACATACTCTAAGTTCCCATTTGGGGTGAGCGAGTACATTTCCTAGTAGAGTAATCATTTCGTGAGATGAAAAATGACATGCAATATTGTCTTTACGAACTAGTACATGATGAGAGGGTGAGGGAATAGATTGATCTATCGATGCTATTATATTCACAAGTCCCATTAGTTAGATAGATTATGATGATTAAATTTGCATTAGTACTCATCCTAGATGGTCAAGAAGCACACCTAGAGGGAGGACTACTACACTTGATATGAGGGATGACAGAGCAGTGCATAGTATACGCCTAGGGGTGTTGTTTCCTAGCTTACTTATATTATGATCTTGGTCGATTTGTCTATTGGGAGGTGGATAGTATGGTATATTATATGCTTCTACAAGTTTGGTGCCTTGAGCATATCACTTGTACATGACCTGCCAACTTCCCATGTCCAACAGCCTTGGGGTATCCTCGGGCTTTTAGCTATCCTCTATGGTAGTTTTGGTAGTATTATGATTTACACTTTTGGAGAATGTGATTTAACTGATTGGAGGAGGACAAGATCCTTTGGAGACCTTATTAGCTTGTGCTCCAATGGCCAAATCACTCTTGGTAGATGAGGAGATTACAACTTGGTAGATTTTTTATTGGAAAACACAATTACATATTACATCCCTTCTACTATGATTAGGTCATGCAATGGTTTGAACAGATGCAAATAACACCTAAGGCATGACCCTTCTTCAAGAGATTAGTGTGGAGTGCTCGAAGACCTAGTGATACAGTACGGTTCACTATAGAGGATGTTGTTTTCAATGACTTCGGGTACTTAGATCATGATATGCCTTCGGTCTTCGATGTAGATGACGTCGATTCCAAAGATGACTATGAGGAGTGGTGGATAGTATCACGACCAGCTCCCATATTTTTGATGGAGGAGCTGATAGGTGATGCAGGACCTTCCCAAATGAGGGGGATGATGTAGACGACGGGTTCAAGGAGACACACTACAAGGCAATAGACATAATTACAAATGTCATAGAAGAGGAGTATGATCAGGATGCAAATCCTGACTATGATAGCTAGGACAGAGGAGATGAGGAGGATGACAAGGAGGAGCGGTCCATGAGTGAGAGTGATGAGGCAATAGAAGAAAATCCATTAGAACATGAGTGGGGAGATTTATCTCCCATTTGTATGACTAGATCATGAGTAGCAAATATAGTAGGCATCGATACCCATAGTCATGGAGAGGCTAGCACATCCTCCATGTGCCCTACACATGACCAGACTAATTTTACATAGCCTGTTAGGGATATAGGTGATGATATTTTGTTTATTGTTATATTTAATATTTGTGCTTATGCTTTATATATATATATATATATATATATATATATATATATATATATCATGATGTGTACTAATTATTTATTATTTCTATCTTGTAGGATCTATGAGAGACCTTTGATATTTCTATTGACAGGTGGTTGTAGAGATAGTGTCCCCATCAGTCAACGAGGAGGCCATGCAAACTCAAACTATGTGCCCCCACCCATTGTGGATTAGGACCCAGAGACCATATGCCAAATTTCAAGCAGCATACAAGAGTTTGAGGAGGTGTGTCCACTGAACCAATGTTGCCCCAGAGGAACAATCATCTCAGACCCTAGTAGAATTTGAGAGAATGGAGGTAGAGGTAGCCAAGTTATAGGTAGAGAGAGATTAGATAGTAGGAGAACATCGGGAGGCCCTTGGGAAAATATTGGGTTTAGAGTTTTCTCTTGGTACATTCAATGGATCAAAATCATGATCACACACCACCGTATCTTGACAAACTGCTACTAGACATATGTGACCACCAACTCCCAAGGGATTTGGTGATCATAGGCCTTACTAGTATTGTATATATTGATGAAATGTACACAAAACTTTGATATATATATATATATATGAGCACTTATGTTTTATTATTTGTGTTGGGTGTTAAATGTCAATGTGATTAATTAAATAACCTTTGCAAGATTATTTATTGAATTTATTCCATGATTTAACATGCTTACAATTTCTTTTAGATGCAACCTTATGATTAAGTATGTTATGATAAATAAAATGTACCTATGATCTAATTAAAGAGCATTAAATACATATAAGGATCTAATCTAACACAACATACAAGATGAGTTTGAATAGTATGAAACCTAAAGTAATCATTTAAGGATGAATTAAATAATCACTTTAGAGTTCAAGACACGTGTGTAACTATTTGTCAAGAATGAAGCAATGTGAAAGCATATGGAATATAATCTAGTAGCTCTAACAACACTGCTTTATCATTCATACTATTCAAAGAGATTAGGCATAATATTGGCACATATGTGTGACATTGATATGGTCTTTGAGAGGCATACCATCCATTTCTATTAACATATATGCACCAGACCCATAACTTTCATTAATTATGTAAGGTCTTAACCAATTAGGGCTGAATTGTCCTCTTTCAGCTGGGTTGGTATTAACATTTCATTGATTTTCATACAAGACTAAGTCACCTTTACTAAATGTGTGAGGGATAAATTTATCACTATAATTACATTCTAATTGCTTAGCATAAGCTTGGAGATGCTCAAGAGTGTTAATGCATTGTTCATCAAGCATCTCAAGCTGATGCAATCTTTGTTGTTTGATTTAATAATTTATTTCAAACATATTTAATATTCTCCTCCAAAAAGCATTAATTTAATAATCTTGAATGATGAACCTTTTCCTAATTAAATTATCAAATTAAAATTTTCTTTTTTAGGACACCAGGCTTGCTAAAAATATAAAGTTTCTAAAATTAGAAAGGGGATATGACAAAATGTACATAGGAGAAGGTTCTCTATTCGCATTCATAGGTAGGTCCTACGATGTAAAGGTTATAGCAAGCGACCCATTTGTAGGATGTGTAGAAGGGATGGGGAGATGCATAAAAGAGGTCCTGTTTGTGTACTCCAAAAGGACTTCCTTAAGATACCTCAAAGGTTCAACAATCAGACAGTGACCTATCTATATTTCACTTCACAATGTTTAGAGATTCCTCTAACTATGCCTGCTAAGGTTCAAGGTTGGGTTACAAGGCTGTGTGCTTTACAACACACACACCTACAACAAACCTAGAACATGAGAGAAGATTCCTTCAACACTATGAAACAAAACCAAAATATTTCACATTGAGTTCACCAAAATGTAGA
>VDFB02386687.1:0-16895 GCA_007258455.2 Sequoia sempervirens
TTCCTCCATGTGAGAGATCTTGGGGGTGGCTCCCCTACAGGTCTATGGGTTTTTAGGGCACTTTCTTTGGGTTTCCTTCATGTGACAGATCTTGGCGGATACCTCCCTGTAGCTCTACGGGTCTATAGGGAAATTTCTTGGGTTTCCTTCATGTGAGAGATCTTGAAGGACACCTTCTCTGTAGATCTATAGGTCTGTAGGGTGCTTTCTTGGCTTCCTCCATGTGAGAGATCTTGGGGGATTCCTCCTTATAGGTCTACGGGTCTATAAGGCAGTTTTCTTGATTTCCTTCATGTGAGAGATCTTAGAGGACACCTTCCTTGTAGGTCTGTGGGCCTGTGAGGCACTTACATTCTTAAATTCTCTTTCTTCTCAAACTTTCATATACCGCATTGAAGATTTGCATCTTCTTCATCTTGATTATATTCCCTTCTTCTCTCCATTTAAAAAATTCTTCTATGTGTTAGTGTTTTTAATTTGGGGATGACGCATAGTATTGAGGCAAAATTTTACATCGAGGTCTCTTTCACTTTGCTAACTCAAATCCTTTAGCTTTTTATGTACTAACATTGTTGTATGATGTAGTTTTTCTTGTCTAATACATTTGTTTTGCAGATCTCCAACTTGGGGGCATGCTTCCATGGTTAAAAGAGTTATTTGCTTCCTCTACAATATCCTTTTGGCATATGATGTTATTTATGTTTAGTAGATTTTCTTTAGCATGCATATTAATGTAGATTCATATGCCTGCTAAAGTGGGGGTAAAATGTATAGTCGTAAAATTGCATCCCTCACAATTTCACATACATTCTTGTGTCTGCTTTAGTGTCCACTCCCCTAGTGTTTATGTAGGCTCATTTTAGCTCTTGCATCAGCCTTTTTCCTCTCAGGATGCTTGAAAACCCCTTTTCAATAGCTACTCTTAGCTCATCAACTTCACATCAAACTTTGGGCTTTTCCTGTTCTCATCATTTTGTAGTGTGATGTGTCTGGACACTAGTGCATCACGCGGATGTCTGCATGCCACACTAGCATCTTGCAATGTTTTAACTCTCAAACAACTGTCTTTGAGTATGCTTGCCACTTGTCTTCACCTTTTGTCAGTGGTAATGGTTGAGAATGCCTTGTAACGGCTAGAGAAGCTTCTTTTCTCTCCTTAAAAGAAGTCTTTTCACTCCATTTTCATCTTCTAACTTTCTCTAACTTCTCCTAGCTCCACTCTTCTACTTTTAGCTTCATTCTAGCTTCATTCCAATTTCTAGCTTCCTTTTCCACCACCCTTTGTAATACTCTCAAGATTTCTTAAGCTCATTATAACAACACCCTTAGCTCTTGTAGCTTTCTTGGCTTCCCTCCTTGGCTTCCTAAGCCTTGCATACCTCCATTGTGCTTTGTAGCTTTAAGCATCTTGGGGTTCCATATCCCCTATCATTTGCATCCTTACTTTGTGATATGGGTTATCCTCCTTGAGCAGGGATTTCTATTATCACCTTTTTGTGATACTGGTTCTTCTCCTCGAGCAGGATTTTCATTTATCACTCATTCTTGGTGGTGTAGGTTCTGCTCCTGAGCAGGTTTTACTTTCACCACACGCTTTGTCCATTTCATTTCTCTTTCTCTCCATCTTTTGGTTGTTCGTGGAGGTGGGAACACCAAAATGGGGGTTTGATTGAGGAAAACCCCTATACAGCCCCAACACTTCCTCTCAATCTTATAAACATAGGTATTGAAGATATCCACTAGCTGGAGGCTTCATCACTTGGATTGTTGTAAGAATATTCTTTCCTTTCTTCCCCTTATCTCTTTCATTTCTACTTCACTTGATTTCAATTCTATTACTTTCCTACATTCTAAGATTTTTAGTAATCAGAGTAGAAGTAGCGACTTTGTCATTTTCTAAGAAATTATCACTTTTTGGTCTATACGAGATGCTAGCGCACCTCCAGGATGCTAGCATGTCACGCCGTCATCTGTTTCCCACACTTCCATCCTTTGCCCAAGAGCTTGTCGGTTTGTCCATAAAATCTTTGTGACCTGCTCTTTCGTATTCTAAAACTCTCGTTGTTGTTCCTGAGGTAGTTTAGGGAAATTCTCCTCATGGGGCTCTATATATGAAGAGAACTCATGAGTAGTGATCCCCCTTCTCTACAATGACAATGTTCAAACTTTTGTAGGATTGAGGATGTCCTTTTTTTCTATCAAACATGGTATTTTCCTTAAAACTTCATCAAACTACTACCCACAAGGAAATGGGTTAGCAGATTCAACCAACAAAAACCTAATTAGGTTAATGATGTGTATTGGGTTGGAATGAGAAAGGGATTGGAACAAGCAATTGCGAGCTACTTTGTGGGTGGACCAGATTACTCCCAAGGAAATTCTGAAGACCTCCCCTTATGAACTAGTGTATAAAAAGGAGGTAGTGTTACCTGTTTCCATATAAATTCCTTCCTTACAACTACTGAAAACCCTAGAAATTAAAGAAAGTGGTGGAATGAAATTATGGTTGGTAGAACTCCTCAAAGTGGAGGAAGATAGATAAAAGGTTTATGGAGCCATGATCAACCGTCAACAAATAGTAAAGCGATGGTTTGACAAAAATACATCTAACCTAGAATTCAAAGAAGGGATCCTAGTGCTAAAGTATGATGAATGTACTGCGAAACTAGGGTACCACACAAAATTTGAAGTGTTATGGAAGGGACCCTTCCAAATCAGCGTGTGCAAGAAAATAATGCATACAAACTTGAAGATATGGAAGGAAACATTTTAGATATACTGGTGAATGGTATTTATCTAAATTTATTCCATTAAAATACATAGTTCTATAAAAAAATTAATAGTTATGTACCATATATAATTTTTTTTGTAAATACATTTTAATTTTGAGAATAAGCCATTGAGAATAACATATAAGAAGAAAAAAAAAATTATTATCCTATATTTATGAAAAATTTACAATTTAATACAAACCTAAGGCTCAGATTTAAATGTAAGGCTCTCTCGAGTAAACCTAAAAAAAGTTACAAAGCAAAAAAGATGCAAAAAGTAGGCAATGTGCAAAAAAAAAGTAAAGAAAAGCCTCCAACTATTGTCCAGGAAGCTGAAAGGGCTCGTCATCAGGTTTTTCTTCTTCTTCTTCTTCTTTTCTATTAGGACACAAAAAGGGGTTGAACACACAACACACACGAGCTCCAAAAAATGCAGACCAAAGGCCTAGTTACCATGACTCTGCACCAGAAACTCGAAGTTCTTCTTCCAAGTGAGCCCCAGAACATGTTCCATTCTGTACTCCCGTAGCAGGTAGGTGGTCGGTGGTTGATAAGAAGAGTGATGCATCTCAAGGTCCATGGTGTGAAAGTCAAAAAGGAAAGGAAACCAGGGTACATCTATCCCAAAGTCTACTTGCCTATAGAGATCCATGGCGCTCAGGATAGAAACACTAGGGATAGAAACTTGCACAATCTTTTCAAGCCCTTCCATTAGTGTAACGTCAAACATCTGGTGAAATAATTCAATTATCATGGGTTTGGCCACATTCAGGTCGAGCAAGGAGGTGACGAAGCAAGAAAGAACATTGCAGTTGCTTCAAAGTTGGTTCTCGTCATCAATGAAGTCTTTTCCAACTACCCACCTGAACACAACTAAGGCAAGGCGGTCATACCTCTTAACCAAGTACTTAATTTTGACACTAGTTACCTCTCCCACAAAGTAGTATTATGGCCTGCTTGGGAGAAGCTGGAGAAGAGCGCCTAGGCTAGCTGACATTCTAGGAAAGCAGTGAATTGTGGCAAAGTGGGAGATAGTGAAAAATCTTGCTAAAATTAAAGGCTATATTTTCAAATGAATTTTTATAAGGTGGCATAGCTATATATAGAAAAGGTAAGCTAACAAACCCGACCAACGGAAGGTCCATTTTTGGCCGGAAAACAATGGGAAAAGTCAAAGCAAAAAAGAGGAAGGTAGATAAATCATACAGATGATCTAACAGGAGGTCTTAAGAAATAAATTTGGGTGTTGGCAGTAAATTCTCTTGTGTGCCAATTGTTGACATGTCCTTTTCCATCATCAACACTAGGGTATGTGCAAGATCATCATGGAAAAACAAGCCCCTTAAGTGGCAAAGAGGTGCAAAAAATCGAGTTAGGGCGAAACAGTAAAAATTTGAATTAGTTATCTATATTATTTTAAAAAATATGTAAGAAGGTCTATAGAAGAATTGAATGTAGTTTCTAGACTACTAGGTTTTTTTAAAAAAAAATCTATTTGGTGAAATTTGAAATTTCAATGCGGTGCTTAAAATTTTAGGAAAAATAAGAGGTAGGTGTCAATAAACCACCCTAACCACAATAAAATGATAATATTTTTATAAGATTTTAGATATAAGTAGAGGAATCATGTCCTAATGTGATGCATATTTTTTGTAATTTTTTTCCAAGTAAATAACTAATTATGAATTTTTTATTACAACTTTTAAAAATATAAAAACTAAGTAATATACGACCATATAGCAGTCAAAATTCATGAAATTATTATTTTTCTTAATCTACAGTATGTGAGCATAGAATGTGACTTTATTTCAAGTTAAAAAACCATGATACCGTTTGAAAGCATAAGATGTTTTCAATAAAGTAGCAATTAGGACTAGTCGTAATTCAAATAGAAAATGAATAATAATAATTTATTAAATTCAAAGTGAAGCATAATTTATGTTGGTGGAAATCTAAGAATTTCCTTTAAAAACCCTTTTTGTTTCATCAATTCTGGGTAAAAAAAGTCATCAGCCACATACCCTACACATACCCATCATATCACCAATTTTTGCCCCATCATGATCCTAAACATACCCACCATCCAACTTATGTGAAAAGATATGGTTTAACACAATAAGTTTTGAAAAATTAATGGGCACATTTTTTTAAAGGTACCTTGCATCACTTCAACATGTTTCTCATAGTAAAAGGCACACATTCCAATGTAATGAGTTTATTTGTGAAAGAGGGGGTGGTGAGAATGTACTAATTCCATTCTCATAGTGTTTTCGACATTCCCAAGGGATACAAATCTCAAATCCACACATTTTTCCTCGATGGTAGCGTTTAATGGACCAACAATAATGGCATAACCTTAACTGCATGTATGAGTAAGGAAACTAATTGCACTCAAAAGTAGATTTTTCCAAGAAGCAAAAGGCAAGTGGCCATTTTCATTAAGGAAACTCTCTGCAACTTCTTGATATAGCCATGGAAGAGCCATCAACCTCTAGTAGAAAAGTTGTAGCCACAAGCAGAAGACCTAGTTACACTGATATTTTTAGGTGGAACTCAATCACCAATGCTCTAGCACTTGAGGAGTGACCATTCAAATTCTATAAAATGGTACAACAAGATAGAGACATCCTAAGAGAGGCAGTGCAGGATATCGCGAACAATGTTTTTGACCCCAGGTTGTCAACTAACCCTAAAAATTTAAGGGAGGGTGTGTTTCAAATAATGGTGGAGCATGGACCGTCTAAGGGTTTCACATTTTAGCTCAAGAATTGTGGTTTTCCATAGTTCATACTACTACCGTACACCCATGCCTAGAGCTAGTTGACACATGTGCTAGAAGATTCAACAAAAAGACAAGAGCCATTGAGGGTAGCAGGATCAAAGCTTCCATTTTTTTTGAATCCATACGAGATATGTTGTGTATCCCTACAACCTGGGGTGCTAAACATTTTGATGAAGAAAAAATGGACATCTTCAGCGAAGAAATGGCTAGGAAAAAAAGTTTTTATGAGGACGAAGCAAAGGAAAGGCCAAATAAAGGTCATATTTCTTTTCTTCTTTCAGGCAAGAAATTCAAGAAATATACACAGTCTATGTTTTCAATGTTGGCCTGGGTTTTCAGCCTTGAAAATGATGAGGAAGTTCATCCTTTCTAGTTGGGCCTAGCTTTTGCACTCAAAAGGGAAAAGAACTAGAAATATTTTGATTTTTCTAAGGTGATAGCTAGAAACATGCTAGAGAAATTGTAGAATTACACCACTAAGTCTAAATTTGGGTATTCTTCTTTCTTGGTTCATTTAGTTTTGCATCAGAATTATGAGTGGCTAGAGAAAAATATACCAATGTCTAGGTTGGATGTAAGAAGCTTTTTTCAACCAGACTCTGTATGGACCCATTTACTTTCAAAAACAAGGGATTATTACTAGTTTATAGATCATTTTCTAAGGCTAGTGATTCAATATTTGTTGCCACACCCTCTGGGTTGTTTCTATCCTAAGGTCACACAATGGATGGAAAATATGCTAACCCCGATGGATTATTTCCTAGGAGAGGATTTTACATTTATCAGATTTCATGGTTTTGTCAGGGAACCTTTCTAACTCCCTAGATTTGTAATGGACAAAATTTTCATGTTGGAGGCATGCCGCCACACAACCCTTGTTAGCAACATCTATGGTGTTGGAAGAAACAAAACAAAGATATATTTGCTTCCCCTCACAATTGCCAATAGTCAAGTAACACTGAATAAGTGGAAGGCTGAGGGTGAGCTCACAAATCTACTGGTGGCCTTAGGCTTAGTTCTCATTTGTGACAAGTGGGACTACAACCCGATAAATCACCTCAGTTTGAAACATGAGAGTCAGGAGTATTTTGATAGGAGGAATCTGACTCAAGAAAGGTCAGAGGTATATATTGACCTGGCTCGCATTCCACTCAAGTGACCAAAATCACTGAGTTTCTATGTGCTATAGGCAGAGTATCAGAAGAACATACTAATGGGAAAATCCCTCAACACACAGTTGAAGCACAAGGTATGGTCAGAAAGGAAAAAGGTAGACTTTTGGAGATTATAACAAGAGATGAAATGCCCGAGTGTGCTATTTGGTGACTTTCTGCCACACAACGAAAAGTTTGAGGACATTTATGATTGAGAGGCTGACTTTGGTAAGAGAAATCTAGAGACCAGTCATGAAATTGACAAGGAAATTTTTTTGCATTGTGCTTCCCTTCCTCAGGAATCCAATAGCCAGAGAGGTTTGAAGCAAAGGAACTCACACGCCACATCCCCCACCAGTGCCTAAATCAAAGGAAAAAGGACCCGACGGTCCCTAAGAGGGTTTGTTGCACGGTCATTAATGGCCAAGTTTTGGAGGGATCAACCACCAGAGGATCAAAACGTACCAGTTTCGGTCATACAAAAAGAAGACAAGTCCAATATTTAGGTGCACCTGACACGTCAACCCAAGGAGAAGAAGAAGCAAAGTTTATCGTGCAAAATGTTCCAACCACCATGGCCCAGGTAAGTTTTTCTCCCTCTCTTCTTCCTACATTTGCATCTTTGGTTACTTCTTTTCCCCCTCCCGTGGAAAGGAATCCTTCATCCTCATACCCTGAGCTAATAGTCTTGAATACACCCCTACTGTTTTATTGAATCTTCCAAACTACCTATGCCTTTGAACAAAAAATCATCACTTTGGCAGCTATTGATTCTTTAATCACCCTATCAAGGGCCCCCATTGAAAGAGCTGAAACATCCATGTTTCCCATCACTATCAGTCCATCCACTTCTAGGTAAACATATCTCCTTCCACTCGTCTCTCTTTTCACCTCAATTGGATTTTCCCTTGCCCAATCTCCATTTGGTATCCCACCATTTTCCATGATAATTCTCCACACCTTCCCGCATGCCCATACATTTGATTTCTCCTTTTTCCTGCCTTTTTGTCTCCCTCACGGCACTTCCATTCTGGGCATAGAGCATTGATGCCTTAGAGTCTCAGGGACCATTTCAATGCAACCAAGGAGCGACAAGTTGAAAGCAAAGCTACTATTAAAGAGATATAGCATTTCCAACCACCAAGAGAGATGGAAGCTTGCTTCAATGAAAATGAAATCTCCTAATCCTACATGAGCCTCATATCCAAATACAAGGGATGAATCAGGATGGGACTATGATATTGGAGCCATGGGTATAGTTTAGCGAATGAAACTCACCGCATGGCAAAGTGGTCTAATAATTCCACTCGAGAAGATTGGTTTATACGAGACTACGAGGTGGGCAAAAAAAATTGAAAGAAGCACTAGGTAGAGTTCATAAATGTGAAGTAAAACAATGAGCAGGAAATAGAGTGAGATATAGGCCAGAGATGTCAAGATGGCCTGCATAAGGAAAATACAAAGTCAACAAGGGGAAACATCTAAGCTACTTGTAGAAGCTTAGGGTAAACAAGTTTAGCTTTGTGCTGAAATTATAAAATTGAAAGATGTGTTGGCTACTAAGTGCCAAACGAATGGAAAGTACCAACATGCTCAGGAAGACATAAGAAGAGAGTTGGATGGTGTCTGATCTGAAACTTCAATGATCTTGAGAAGGATACACGAGCAAAGTCAAAAAAGATTGAAAGGTTGACTCGAGTTGGCCAGATGCCCTCGAGGAGAAAAGCAATTGGAGGAAAGCAGTAAGAGCAAGAGAGGCTTAGTTTGGCTAAGAATATGTGCACGTGGTCTGGGACCACTCGGATAATGAAAATATCTACACATTGGTGTATCTGATTGTTTCCATTCGAGCCAGTTTACAATTCTTAAGGGATGTTTGGGAATTAAATGAGAGTTGTACAATAGGCGGAATTAGTTCTGCAAATATATACGACTAGAAAAATCAACAAATCACCGTTTCCATGTTGTGTGGCCACTAATAAGGCCCTAGAAAGTGTAAGTTCCTAATCAAAGAGTCACCTATGTAAGAATCCAAACTAGATCATCAACTGCCACAAGTTCATAGCGAGGTGAATGGATTGTCAGACGGTGTTGAACAATCGGGTCAATGAAATCAGGAAGAACTTCAGTGTCCTATTTGACTTTTGGATACCTCCTCTTCTTTCACCAGATGAGCATGTGATGACAGTTGAGCAGGTCATGGATGTGATCCAAAACAAGGTCCAAACTTCAACAAAACTCTTGGGTTCAAGAATGATACCCATGGTTGATGATATTGAGCACAAGATCTTTTCCCTTTCTCAACACTACTATCACTTTGGGGTATTTTCTTCTAGATGGTTATGTGTTTCTTTGCAAATAATTTTTGGTATTGGAGCAAGCATATAGGCACATTCGTACTCTTGTCCAACCAATAGATGCAAATTGGGAGGCACAACATTCTGCTTTCCTCAAACTCCAAGAATTACCAAAGGCCTAGGTTCGTGCCTATGCAAGAGAGAAAGGAACCCCTATAGTCCACCCGAGAACTATGAAGCATTTTTCATGATCATTTTGATTTTTTGGCTTCTGTATTTTTAGCAGGATGTGTCCATGCTCAAGTAAAGCTACCAAATGGTGCAGTATACCGCGTCTTGGTTGTACGGCTTTCATTTTCTCCTTCCTTTAGAGATATTTGGGACACGTGTAACTTCTTGGGGATTTTCTCAGGGAACATATTCATGGGTTTGAGAATTTCCTATATTTATGTCATCTCTTGATGAAATGGTTGAGCTTTTATAAAGATCATTTTTGGGAGATTTCAAGGCTTGGTGGCCCTTTTTGGTTTTGAGATGGAGCTTTGAGTCAATTTTGTTGGGTTGCGGTAGTCAGCTAAGACTTTTCAAGCTATTTTCCAAGTTGAGAATTGATGAGCAAAGTTGAGAATTGATGAGCAAAGATTGTTGTGACCTAAGTAAATATCTATGATCAGATCGTGTGCTATCAAATGCCAATAGCTGACAGTAATTACTTCTGTGTTGTGGCAATGTTTTCTTCTATTTGTAGCTATAAATGAGAGGCAGCAACAAAAGGAAAGGGTTGGTTCCAAGTTTCAGTTTCCTTTGCTAAGGAAAATTTTCTTTAGTTTTCTTAGGTTTTAAGAACTATTTTTAGAAGTAGAGTTATAGAACTACTTTTCTCTAGCATGTTATATTCTTTATGCTCAAACTATTATTGGATTGACATCTGACCTCTATTTTAAATTTCATCTGATATTTAAGTACAAATTATTTGGAAGAAATCTTTGAGACTATGCATGTATGGCATTTATCAATCTTTCCTTCTTTATGCTTTCGTTCTGAATAAAACACTGTTTCAAGCAAGCTGAATTCAAATAGTTTAATTTGTTGATTTCCATGCTGTAGGCTTATATGGTGGAATAATAACTTGTGAAAATTGGATTATGTCAATGGAATTCTCTATTTTTCTGAAGGGCTATTGTTTTTTATATTGTTTTGTATTAGGAGAGAGATTTTATGCAATATCTGAATGTTTTTCTGGTAACCTTGAAAATCTTTATGTTTGATCGAACCTTAATGAACACTACCTATGGGAAGATTTGAAAGTCTACACTGTGCTTTTTGTTAGCCTTTGTTGTTCGTTATCTTCCCAACAATGAAGGGTTGTGGCATTCTATGTCTAATTATATCACTCATAGGAAATATTAGGTTTGAAATGTTGTAAAAGCTTTGGTGCATCACCATTTGTTATGTTTTATGTTCACATTTCCTTCTACCCTTTTCTCCAGAACCCAAAGAAGAGACCAATTTCTATAAAAATCTTGGAGGTATATTGTTAAATCAATCTCCCACTCAATGAATTTCCCATAAGACTGTCATAGAGGCGCAAGCTTTGATGATGAACAAGGAAAATGGATGCAAGCTGGGAAAATTTGGTGAGGATTGAATAGTAGTAATGTTCTCGGTATGCAATTGATTTCTATTATATGCAAGTTTTATGAATAATCTTCTCCATTTTCTATTTATTTTTTTCCTTAGGGATCACTTTCTTGAAACCTATCTTCAATCACTTATCAGATGTTAATATAACTAGTCTAGAGATTCTAAACCCTAGTCTATTATGTCAGCCATAAATTTATTTCTACAAACTGTGTTTCTCTAGAAAATTTACATAAGGTGCACCACTTAAGTAGTTCAAATATATCCAAAAATCAGCCATACCCAGTTTATCGTTGCAGAGATATGCAATGTTTAGTGACCATTTATTTCCTACCATTTCATCTCTAATAAAACTGTCTATTGTTTCCACAATAACTTTATTTCTACAAATTGGGTTTTTCTGAAATTTTGATATAAGGTGCACTATTTAGTTATAAAAGTCATAACCAAGCATTAGCACTACCCCATTTTTCAATTTGGAGATATGTATCAATTAGTGAGGGGCATTCCTATGTCCTCGTTGCTATTGTTATTTAATCTACAAATCCTTGAATTTTTCTCTCTAAACCTAACATATATCTGATGCTTGAATTCTTCTCAAGACAATAGTTTTTCAGGTTAAAACATTCATTTTTGGAACCTTATTTTATTTGAAGGGAAATAGTAAATCTAACCTCTAAGGTATTGTCTAAATTATATGAAATTGTATCTGAGATAATGTTTATCTATTTTATCATTGGCTGAGATGAATCTTCATTGTATATATGTGATTACACATTAGATTATGTATGGGTATATATGTCATTGCATGATGCATGTTTGATTGTTCCATGTATGATGCCATTGTATTTTTCTTCTCTACTATTTATTCTTCTGAATGCCTTCATTCATTTTCTTTTGAAAAAAATATTTAGTACTTGAATTTTGATTAACCAATACCTTAGAAGAAAATATATCTAGGCATAAACTAATGGAATAGATTTTAGTTCTTTCATGTTTATACTCTTCTATTCTTTTGATAAATGTAACAATTATATTTATACCAAACAATTATCATTGATAGTTTTATTATATATTTAATAGCTAAAATTGTTATCGTAAAAAATGAAGAATGTGGCTATATTCTTTTGTTTAGACTAAGTTAGTACTTCATATGGGATTCTATTGTTTGAAATGATTGATTTGTCACGTTCTTAGTAGTCGATTTAATACTTTCAATACATTTTATATGGGATCAAACTTAGAGTTGTATATAAATGATGAGTGAGTGAATACTTCTTGAGATGAAATATGTCTTATTTCACATATTGCATCCTTCTTGTGATTTTTCATGTATATTTAAAAGTTTAGTAAAAGTATTGGTTTTTTTTGCATGTTGTATGATGTGTTGAGATAGAGAATGAATGGAATGTTTTTGTTGTTTTTATAACTTTCTTATTTTACCCCTGAAGGGATTACTCATAAATACAAATATTGGATGTACTCTCTAGAACTTTAATGATACTCTAGAAAATATTATGGAATGAACTAGATGCATTATGAGTTATTGAATCTAAGTCAACTTTATGGTTGTAAGATTATTTTCCTGAACAATGAAGTCTCTGTGCTATGCATACATAGGAAAGGCCATCAAGGATGAGCCCCTGAGAATTTAGGTCAGCCCTTAGGGCCTTATGCTAGTGTAATATTATTTGATATGTATTTGATGGATTTTTTGGAACTAAAATTTGCATTTAGTTTTGCAGAAATAGGTTTGTAGACCAAGCGAGATTATGGAGCCATGTAAGGACTTTCCATCTTGTGAAAAGATGTTTTTGACTCTCTTTGTGAATGTGAAGAGTTACATAAAAATGTTATATATCTTATATTTGTTGATGCATTGATTTGTATAAAACTAATTTCCAAATTTGAAGTTTATCAGTTAATATTTGGAAAAATTCCCTCCTATTTATTATTATTTTTCATTATTTTTGACTAATTCAATATTTAATTGAGTGGGGCGTTACAATATATATATATATATATATATAAATGAATTTATATCTATTATGTAAGAATAGTGACCTCTGTTAAAGACATTAGAAAAAATTAAAAATATTCTTAGATTTTGTTTATAAAATACACTACACTTCAAATGAGCATTCTTGCTAAAAAAGTAGTATAGATATTCTAAAAGAAATGTGATGAAAAATTATGCCTCTAAACAATTTTATTTTCACAAATTCAAAATAAATACATAATTATTTAATTAAAAGTAAAAAAAAATCTTTGCATTGTCTATTAGAGTTGATGATCTAATTCATAAAAATCATAATTTATTTTTTTAATTCTAGTAAATTCATGTAATATGGGAAAATGTCACTCAATAAAAAATACAAATAAAAAGTGATAAAATAACTTTTTATTTTTTATTTTTTAAAGTAAGTTGATTCTACTTAAAAAATCTTGGAGAATTTCAAGATCAAAGAGCATGAAACAACCTTCTACAAGTGAAAAAAAATGAGCACAATAGTATTTCTATCAATATATGTGAGAGATTTAATCTAACAACTAACAATAGAAACAACACACAAGATTAGCCATTGTTAGCAAGCTCAAATAAACCACTCTCTATGGAATTGTTGATCAAGAATATAAAATAAATCATCACATAAAGTATGTAACATAACCAACTAAACATGTAAATCTAATCTATTAAATCAACCAAACCATCGCCCCATAGGGGGATTGGTGCTCATTTGATATGGAAAGATCCCTTTCCCAATCCCTTGTGATTAGCTTCCAAGATGTGATGAAGATGCAAGTGATGAGTGATGAATGTGCCTGTAGTAAGAATGCTTCAAGTTGTGGATCCTTCTTCAAAAGAGAAAGCCTCTATTTATAGGGCTCAAGGGTTAAAAAATTGGAGAATTTGGTGAATGTGGGATAGAATGGGAGTCAATGGGATTAGGACACTTATCATAATTTTATTGGATGAGGATGGAGCATATTTTGGGGAATGTGTAGAGTAAAAAGGATGTAACAGAAAGAAATGAAAATGTTTTAGTATGTAAGAGGATTAAATGAAAACGGTTGAGGATGTAAGAGGATTAAATGAATGTGGGTGAGGATTTAAGAGAGATTAATGCATTTGTAAGAGGCATTAATATTTGGGTATGAAAGTAAAATAAGTGGAGTTATTTAAAGAATATTCTCAAAGAATATGCCTTTCTAAGGGAAAATAGGTTAATTAGTTAATTAAAAGAATTTATTTTCAAGTGCAAGTTGGTTAATTGGTCAAGGGTTTAGTTTGACCAAGGTTGAGCCAAAAGATAGAGAATGGGTAATGAGGATTAGGAGTTAATTAATTTAGAATTAATCAATTTAAAGGGTTAGTGGATTGTGACATTTGATTTAAATAATTTGATTTATTAAATTACATGAGAGGACTTTAGGGTTTTAATTAAATAAATTAATTTACTTAATCAAACATGATAAACATTAGTGAGTAGGAAGTGAATTAATCAAATAAACTTAATTGCTTAATTAATAATAGAAATGATGCTAATTAATCATAATTAGGTGCATAATTTCAATTAGGATTATTTGCATGTCTACAATATATAATTGAAGAGTCTATAAAATACAATGTGATTCTTGCTTCTATAGGCAAGGTAGACGAGGTAGGAAGGTAGGATTGAACATTTGACTAACCCTACATATGTGAAACATTTGTGATCTCACTTCACAAGTGTATAATAAAGTGGAATGTATGCATACAATAGGAGTCTCAAGTGATGAGGACACATGTATCAATTCTATGAAATGAGAAAAAATCTAAGCATCCCTAATTGGATACTTAAGAAGTGTAAGTAGGACTCTCCTAGATAGGCTAAAAGCTAACTAGTTTGGTAAAATTACTATTTGTAATGGAACATAAAATTTCACAAATCATTAATTTACATCATCCATAAAATATTGACCATGTTTTAGTACATAATTGAAAAAAATTAAAATACCTAGAAATATTCATTTTGGGGTTCTCACATAGACTCAAGAGTGGAACACATTATTCTAGGATCACTCAATGTCCAAGGGTTAAACCATATTTTGAGTATGAACCATGGGTTTATTAAAATGATAAAATTTGAGACTAAGAAAATGATTTAGCAAGAAATAAGAAATAAACCTATATTGGATTCTATGATATTCAAAATACTAGTAATATCCATAAAATACAATACTTTTGAAGGTGAGATTGAGAAAAATACAATGAATATTAAATGGGGCTTATAGAAATAAATTTTAAGAAAAATAACTTTGGTGCTTATTTGTCTTGTGTTAGGGATGAACAGCTAGCTTCTTCTACTAGTAACTCCAAAAAATCTCTAATGAACACAACCTTGTACTCTAACTAGTTTCCTCTTCAATCTCCCTAAGTTGATAGGAATTGCGAAAACTTCAATATATGATGATGGGGGAATTTTAGTTTTCCTTCTCTCAAAAGAGTTATCATCCTTTAGTTTAATTAGTCTACCTAATGAATCTCCACTTAGATGGCTTCCCACCTAGGATTTACACTTCAAAGTTTTGTACCCTTGGTATAAACATTCCAAAAATAAGTAAGGATATCTTTGTGGAATGTACTAACAAATAATAATTACAATGATGAAATCTTGGGTAGGATTAATCCCCCTTCCTTTCTAATAGCTCACACAAATGTTTAAGTGACACTGTAGCATCATAAATTGTCACCTTTTACAATTTCACACTATGTTTTGCTACCCTCTAAGTTATTGGAACTAATTGTGTACCTAATTTCCTAAATTATGCATTTCATGCCCTATTTTAAAATTTACCAAGAAATCAAATGTGCAAGACCCTTGGAATTTAATATTTTTCTTCTAGCACTTTAGATCTTATAAAATGAGGGATTTGGACTAGGGTGTCCTTGCACCCTATTCCCCTTAATGTGGCCCCAAAATTCAAAGTGTTGGTAGGGGTAATTTAATATTTAAAATTCTAATTCTAATTATCCACAATTGGTATTTAATTTTTGAGAAATTAGAGAAATTTCAAATACATACAATATTTTCACAATTTTAATTAACAAGCAAGAACAAAAAAGGAAATAGGAGGTGATCGTAAAGATATTCACAAGTGATTATTGTATTTCGAGGAGCAGTGAAGAGAGATATTTTATTGAATTATTGCAACATTTTATTGTCAAAGCATCATGTCAAGTTTTTTATGATTTTTTTCATGTTTATGCATACATTTTGTTTATGATTACTAACACTTATAGGTCTTCAAGCCAAATTGCAATCAAAACTTAAGGCACTGATGTGCATGACTTTACTTAAGGATATCATATTTGAGTGGTGAGTTACAAATAGTTATTGATTCATAATTCATTTACCAGTTAACCTCTACCCCTCAAAAGGATAAGCTCTCTTTATCATTCATTTTTCCATTGTGTAGGTGGAAACACCAACATGAGATTTGAATGACGTGAGCCCCTATACTGTACAACTATTCCTCTCCTTGTAAATGTGCACGTATAGATATGAAGAGGTTTAGAGGAAGATTTGAAGAAAATTCACTCATTCATGCATCCAATCCCTACAACTTGACAAGATATGAAAACTCTAATATCTCAATAACAAACGAAGATCCAATGACAAGATACAGAAGGAAGAAGCTACAAAATAGGGACCCGAGGATTGCAAAATCAGATTTCAGTTTCAGAAACCTATAATAGGGTGTCTTTGTCCTCTATTCCATCCAAAATTAGCTAAGGTTTGAACCACAGGTGCACACATGTCTTCTTTATCCATTTCCGGTCCTTAAATTTGATGGTTAGTTTCTAGTTTTTCATATTTACATTAGAACAATACATCCTTATATTCATTTAGTTCTATTATTGCATTTTCATTTCAAATCCATTTCCAAATCCATAATAATCACACACCAAGGGATTATTGACTCACCTTTCAAGTTGCAATTCAATTTCATACCCTTGCCAACCCCTAATTCAAATGTTATACTAATGAAAAAAGTGACTAATCTTAGTGAAAATCTAGGGTTTCACTTTTCCACCCTTAAAATTTTTGGTGAACCCAACACATTAAAATTATAAACCTTTTGAAATCTAAATAATATCATCTTAGATCTAAGATTAGCATTGCATTGTTTTGAATCCATCATTTAGGCATTCATTTTTACATCAAAAAAGCATAAAAATTCAAAATATTGCATATCATATTGCATC
>VDFB02386688.1:0-20745 GCA_007258455.2 Sequoia sempervirens
CAAGCATTGGTTATAGATAGACAGATAGATATACACACATACATGCATTAGAGACAGGCGATTAGCATTTTAGCATTATCAGCTTTACCATTCATAATTTCGTAATTTTACATTCTAGCAATCATGTTTAGCTCAACCATTTTAATCATATCTTCGCATAGCATGCATTCATCTTTAATCTCATTCTCTAGGAAGACTATTTGTTGAGCCTAGCATACAATTTGAGAGCAAGCTGGAATCAACAAAGACACTAGGATAGAGGACGATAAGACAACATCAAGGACAAAAGACTGAGTTTGCATTCCTTTTATTTGATTTTCTATTTTGATATAATGTCTTATTGGTGTGTTTGATTTATTTTTAATCTACATATTGATACACTTAAAATCGATCACACATTTTTGGGGCCCACCGTGGGGCCCTTGCCCCATTTTTGACATCTATTTGCAGGTTTTTTTTGACAAGATTTCACATTTTGGAGTTTAGCTTTCTGAAAAATTTCATGTTTTAGCGCATACAACATTTCTTTCAGTGCTTTTGCAGGTCTTTTGGTGCATATGGGAACTGTTTCAGCACATTTGACAATTTCTTTAGCGCATCTAGGGAACAAAATAGCACATTCATTTAGATTACTTCAATTTAAAATTGTCTTTAAAAAAAAAAAAGTCATAGGGTGAGAACTTGGCAACAGGCAGTCTATTGACAAGAAAAATACAAAAAAATCAAAAAGAAACCAAAAAAATGCAATAAACACAAATAGTGAAAATCTAGCAAACAGACGCTATTTGTAGCTCTCCATCTATTAGTTCATGTTATGCACTTAGCTTCTCAGCCTTCATTACGTGCATCATCCTAGGGTCATAATAGCATCATACTGCCATCATTTTCCTAGAGTGATAATGTCTTACCATGGCTTGATCATTGTACATATTCATTTTAGCAAGTTGTGCCAATACTAGGGGAAAACGTTGACATACTGAGACCAATCAACTTTCAGAATTTACCGAAACAACTAGACAGTGACATAAAATCCAATCAAATGAACAAACAATCAAATCATGTGAACAACTATCCAATCATTGATCCATATCACAGTTTTTAGAAAATTTCATATCATGACTCATATCTAGATGATCTAAAATTTGAATAATGTTTGAATAGCAGTATTATATTTTGAACAATTATGGATGTTTGATTTTCACTATCATTCCTCTAGAGCACACTCGATGATGTATTGAATTAGTTTGGCGAGGAAAGAGAATGATTTTTCTTTGTCTGTTGTCTTGAGATTGACTATCAATCTGGTGCAAATATGTTGCGAGACATGATTTTCAAAGTATATCATTGATGACAATTCCAAATTTTCATCAGAAAGTGGTTAGTCTTTGTCTGTTTATGCATGAAATGCTCAGGTCATTTTGGTTCAATTATACCTCAATGCTTATGTTCACTTGCTATATCAAAAATCATGAAAGTTGTACTTAGGTCATCATCGGTACTAATTTCCCCTTTGATGCTTGTACATACTTCCAACATTTTAAAACTCTCTATGATGATTCAAGAAAGCTAACAAAGGCCTCAAAAAATGGTTGGTTTTGTTTCGTTGCATTTCATTTAGATCATTATATATATCTACATACTAGATTTACATCAGAGTTTTGAAAGGCTGAACAAAAATATCGACGGCTGTCATGTTCCTTTAGACTATTTATGGAGGACATTCGAACATTTGTTTCATTATCTTTCATCTTCATCATCATTCCA
Source organism: Sequoia sempervirens (assembly GCA_007258455.2). Lineage (NCBI taxonomy): Eukaryota > Viridiplantae > Streptophyta > Pinopsida > Cupressales > Cupressaceae > Sequoia > Sequoia sempervirens. The sequence goes on from VDFB02386688.1 coordinate 1,765, forward strand.
TTAATCATTATCATTTCATCGAGGTCCTGTACATATCATATATTTTATCATTTATTCTCATGTCATTTCGATCCTTTATCATTTACTCATCCATCATCATGCATTATCATGTCATTTATCATTTTTTTTTCATAACATATAATTTCATTACATATCATTGATCATTCTCATTTTATATCATCTTCGTTTTATTGCATATCATTTGGATCCTTTATCATTTCATATCATTCATTTATCCATTAGGTATTTCATATCACTTTCATTTTCATATTATCTATCATCTTCATCTCATTAACATCTTATCATTTTTATATCCATTTCATTTTCATTCTACACTGTTGCATACCATTTATCATCTTCATTACCATTTCATTTTCATATTTTATCTTTATATCATCATTTCATAATCTATTTTATTTCACTTATCATTTCATCTCATTATCATTTCATCATCATTTCATCAACATTTCATTACGTGTCATTTATTGTCTTACCATACATTACATTATCATCTATCATTATCATACATCTCATTAGCATTTATCATTATCATTTCATCTATTTCATATCATTTCATCATCATTTCATTACATGTCATTACGTGTCATTTATCATCTTATCATACATCTCATTATTATTAATCATGTTCATTTCATCCCATTATTTATCATTTGTCACATTACTTTCATATCATATCTTTCACTCATCTATCATTTTCATATCATTTATATATCATGTCATTTTTCCCATAACATTTGACTCATTTCACATATCATTTCAGATCTTTTTCTAAATCATATACATACTACAAATTCATGATGCATCTCATAAACATAAACATCCATTTTTCATCACATCATCATTATTTCTTGCATTTGAAAAATCCAAAAACAAACATTCCATGCATACATTACATTTCCACAGCATTTTTCATAAACATATCATATATCCCATTGCACACTTTCATCATCAACATCCTAGGTCATCCATCTGCATGACATCATTAGTACGCATCACAAATCACCATCATATCATGAATCATCCTGCATATCATGTTAGTCATCAAATCAATAAAATGCATATCAAAATCCATTCTACATCATGCAGAAATACATGCATATCACATCATCACATCACAAATGCACATCACCAAAACTCATCACCACTGCATATCATCGCTCATAAAAAATACATACAAATGTCTAATGCCCAATGAAATGGAAAAGTATAGAGAGATACATGAGATATGATCAAAAATAATGTACATGCTCCAAAAAAATGATCTACATGTGTGAAGTACATCAATATAAATCACATCTCACAGCTGACTAGTGGAACCCCCTGATGGAGCTAGTCTCGAAGATGGTGGCCTACCACTACCCCCTGCGTCAGGATCCTATCGAGGCCCTATGACCCCTCTGTTGTGTGTCATCATTCATAATTTTCTCCTAGCTATACTGTGGGACTGAGGGTAAGGCTCTCTACAGTCGAGAGGGCACAACTCCTCGTATCTAATCCGATAATGCTCAACCTCACTGGAAATCTCAAATCCCTCTGCAATGGCCTCTTGCAAGATGCACTCTCAATAATGCCCATAAGTCTTTGAGAAACACCCTCTACCTCTACCGCCCTCCGTATGAAGGAATCTCTCTCTGCTATCAACTGGGTCACCTGTGGGTTTGATGCAGGAGGAGGTTCATGTGCATGTACTTGTGCCTATGCCTATGCCTACGCAAGTTGTGCTTGTAACTGCACTGCCAAACTCTGAGCCTGAGCCAACTGGCTCTGCAACTACGCCTACTGCCCCTGAAGCGTCTGTACTTGGGCCTGTAGAGTATCTATTTGTGCTTGCTATGTTGTAGAGGAGACCCTGATCACTGTTCATCGTCCAGTACTAGACATCGGCCTCCACATGATCTGAGCACTACCCAAGATATTTTTCCTCTACCTCACTAGCCTTTGCCCCTCCCCTCCGCCATCTCCATCGTCATCCCCACCACCATCATCTGATCTCTCCTCATCTCCACTCTTTGCCTCCTCTCCACTCTCCTCCTCATCATCCCCTCCACCTAGCGCCTACTCTCCTCCTACCTATGCCATTGTTACACTCACCCTTTGGTTCTTTGAAAGAAAAATCTGCCTATGCCATTGTTACATTGCACAGGTAAACCAGATTTTGTATTGTGGAGCTATATTAAGCTACCAATATCAAGACCAATGTAACAATGATACAAAACAATGTTTGAGACTGGAAGAAGACATCAAAATGGCTAGTGTAATAAACAAATCCTTATGATTTATGAAGAACACTGATAACTCTACTCAGTTGGCTTCTTTTTTCAAAATCATACAAATTGAACCCTAACATCAATAGACTCTGTCTATCAAGCTACCACAATTCAAGTTTCAAAGATGAATATTTATCATGCATGTTTTAAATGACATTCAAGTTTATGGTGGTTTTGTTGTTTATGTGATGCTATGCGATATTCTAATTGTAATGCATGCTTGTAGGCTGCATATATATTTATATTTTATTTTTACATTATTTTTGTACCAACAAACCCAAAACGAACTGAACCCCCCTCCAAAAAAATTTGGCCTAACTAGAAAACCAAACCCCTGAACCCAAACCCGAACCTCAAACTCAAAGCATTACTTCACATTCCATAACTAATAACTAGATGTTGATAGATGACAAAATTTCAACTACAATATAGTTGTTTAGAAAGTCAACATAAGCAGTGATGCAATTTCTTCACATGGAGGCATGTGCTTGCAAAGGTGCACCTACATGACAAACTATGGATGCTTGGAAAAAATCTATGAAACCATAATAGTAAGCAATAGCATAGACAAGGCAGTTAGTAGTTTCAAAAAATGCCTCAAAGAAATTTGGTCTCATGGTGATGGAATTTCATTCCATCATTATGAGACCACATTTCTTCAAAATTCTCACCACCTTTTATATGATACCACATTTTTCATACATGTGCACCAAAGAATTTTATCAAACTACTTGTGCTTCCTTGTTGCTATGGATAAAAGCCTAAAATAGGTGCTTTCCAACAAACTATGGATGCTTGGAAAAATATCTATCAAAGCATAATAGTAAGCAATAATACTGGTCATAGAGAAGGCAATGAAATTTTTGAAAAAATGCCTGAAAGAAATGCGTTCTTATGGTGATGAAATGCCATGACGTGCATTTTTTTGTAATGGCATTCCATCACCACGACACCCCATTTCTTTTGAGGCATTTTTTCAAACAATTCACTACCTTCTCTATGCCACCACAATTATTGTACATGTCTACAAAAGCATTTAATCAAACGATTCAACAGCTTGCTGCTATGGGTAAAATCCTAAAAACACGTCCTTTCGAACAAGATATGAATAGGGAAAATAGTAAGCATGACAATCAGAAATAATAGTTTAATAAGTACTCAAAATTTTGTTCATTAGATCTCATACACTATAAGTCATGACGTGTCCATCGCTATTGTAACTTTTTTGTGATTAAATAAAATTTTGTTGTTTTATTTTTAGATGTTGGTTGTGGAAACACCTCCAAATGTTATGAGGTCAATGGATATTGGTGTTTCATCTGCTATACAATCCTCGATGGATCTGACAGGGAGGTATGAGGAAAATTACTAAATTTCAATTTACATTCGTTGTTATCGATGTTAGTTCGAGTGAAAAATCAAACCAAATTATTGATTCGTAGTCTAATTTCTATTTGGACGGTTTATACAATGCTTGAGTATGCTTCAACATCAGCATGCAAATATTTCCCTCGAGGAGAGTGATCGTGAGATGGTCGTAAGTGATTATTTTTTAAAATATATCATTTTTTATAATGTAATTTCTATATATTAATGTCTTTACTTCTTATTGTAACAGTTAAATCTTCACCAAGAACTTAACAGTAGTAGGAGGAGTAGTAGGAGCACTCCTCAAGTGTAGCAGAAATGAGTGACAGACCTATTGCCATCCGATCGACCAGCAAAGGGCAAGAGTTTATTTTGAGAGCCTGGAGAGCAATGACTTTTGATTCAAAAGCCCTTTGTTGTATGCCTACATGGCAGTTTTGTACATATTTTGTATTGGATATAGTTGGCATTGTATGCCTATATGGCATTCTCGTAAGCCTATATGGCTATTTTGTACCTATATTTTATACTTATATCGACATATATTGATGTATGCGTACATGGCTATTTGGTTAATACAAATATTTTTTATCGATGGTGTCCATATTTGCATGTTATAAATTCATGGTTCAATAGATATGAGTTACGTGTATTCAAGTGTTTACTTTACAACATACGCGTATACTTTGTGCCTTATGTGTGTTCTTGTGTATACTTTGCGACTTACGCATTTTCATGCGTATACCTTGTATTCGTGCATATACTTTGTCTTATAGTTGTGTATACTATGTATTTGTGTGTATACTTCAAGGCATATGTGTTTGTGACTACTTGTGCTTCCCTTATTCACATGTATACTTATTAATTGGTTAGCCATAGCATTGATCATTGCTGTCCTTCATGGTTTGTCTTGAATAAATTAATTGATTGATGGTAAACAACTTTATTTAAAAGAAAAAAAACATGTTTTCAATTGGTATTCTATGAAATGATTGATAAAAAGATTCCAATATATTTAATCCTTTGATTGGAACAACTCAATTAAGCAAAGGATATGTATAAGACTTTTCCTTTTAGATTAGCAATGCATGGAAGTTTCAAAAAGTATCCTTGATATTACAAAAGATATGTGTTTATACACTTCAATTGTGCACTCACCCTTTGGCACTTTGAAAGAAAAATCTGCCTATGTAATTGTTACACTGCACAGGTAAACCAAATTTTGTATTATGGAGCTATATTAAGCCACCAATCTCAAGACCAATGTAACAATGATACAAAATAATGTTTGAGACTACAAGAAGACATCAAAATGGCTAGTGTACTAAACAAATTATTATGATTTATGAAGAACCCTAATAACTCTACGTAGTTGGATTCTTTTTTCAAAATCATACAAATTGAACCCTAGCATCAATAGACTCTGTATATCAAGCTACCACAATTCAAGTTTCAAAGATGAATATTTATCATGCATGTTTTAAATGACATTCAAGTTTATGGTGGTTTTTTTGTTTATGTGATGTTATGTGATATTCTAATCCTAATGCATGCTTCTAGGCTGCATATATATTTATATTTTGTTTCTACATGATTTTTGTACCGACGAACCCAAAACGAACCGAACCCCCTCCAAACAAATTTGGCCTAATTGGCGAACCGATCCCCCGAACCTCAAAACCTATGTTGCCTCTTCATTCTTCCTGCACAAACTTAATTGACCACCAAATTATGTTGCCTCTTCACTTTACCCACTTTTACTCCCTCAAACATCTATTTTTCATTTAAAACCCCTATTTTCCCAAGTAGGGCATCATGCCATAACATACTTCTAACCTCCCTTGTCATTGCAGATGTTTTGAATACATCAAAATCCACAACCTCATCCTATTTCCAACCTATTCTAACTTATTTTCAAGCAATTTCTTCTTTTCACCTCTTCTAGCCTTGCTTTTAAGGGGCCTCAATTTTGAATTTTGAATAGGGGTAGCATTAGTAATCTCTTCCAATGCCTTTACCAATGATATTTTCCTATTCCTACTCCCTATCCTACTTACATCAGGCCCATATCACCAAGACACAGCCTAAACAATAGGTGGAATGGCCTATTTCAACATATTACACTTGAACCCTTAAGGGATCGATCTGGTTGAACATAGCTTAGAGTGATTCTATGTGTTTGGCTGCAAAAAAGGACCATTCCTAGCGTAAACATACCTATTTGGATCGCGTTGGAATAGTCTATTTAGTCACCACAGTTCGCAGAGCAGAAAGTTGCACCCGGTTGCAACTTTCCACTAATTGCATTTGACACTTTTTCCATCAACTGAAAACTGGACACCATAGGAAAACTACTCTGAGATAACAAAAACTGAGAGAGATTATTATAGAGGGGTCCAACATGATCCCATAGGATCAGATGAGAAGTTTCTAAGCATCACGGTATTTGGGTAACAACATGCTAAAGTTTTTAGCCATTTTGCACTTTGGACCCTTAAGGAATCAATCCGGTTGAACATAGATCAGAGAGATTCCACATGTTTGGGTGTGAAAGAGAACCATTCCTAGCGTAAAAATACCTATTTGAATTCATTAGCAGTGTGAATTATCAAACAGGTATGGTCGATCTGGTGAATGTGGTAATAGTCTGTTCATACCTATTCAAACGCTTTGGAATGGTTTGTTTGGTCACACAAGTTGCACCACTTTGCAACTTTCCATTGCTTCCATTTGACACTTTTTCCATCAACTAGAAACTAGACACCACAGGAAAACCACTCCGAGATAACAAAAACTGAGAGAGGTTATTGTAGAGGGGCCCAATGCAATCTCATAAGATCATAATAGAAGTTTCTAAGCATCATGGTATCTGAGTAACATCATGCTAAAGTTTTCATCCATTTCGCACTTTTGACCCTTAAGGGATCGATCTGGTTGAACGTAGCTCAAAGCAATTTTGTGTGTTTGGGTGTGAAAGGGGACCATGCCTAGTGTAAACATACATATTCAGATGCATTAGAATAGTTTTTTTGGTCACACAAGTTGCAGAACAAAAGTTGCACCAGTTTGCAACTTTCCACTACTTGCATTTGACACTTTTTCTATGAACTAAAAATTGGACACCGCGGGAAAACCACTCCGAGATAACAAAAACTGAGAGAGATTATTGTAGAGGGGTCCAACATAATCCCATAGGATCAGATGAGAAGTTTCTAAGAATCACGGTATCCGAGTAACAAAATGCTAAAGTTTGCAGCCATTTTGCACTTTGGACCCTTAAGGGATTGATCCGGTTGAATGTAGCTCAGAGTGATTCCACTTGTTTGGGTGGGAAAGAGGACCATGCCTAGCATAAACATACATATTCAGACAAGTTGGAATAGTTCGTTTGGTCACACGAGTTGCAGAACGAAAGTTACACCACTTTGCAACTTTCCACTGCTTGCATTTGACATTTTTTCCATCAACTAAAAATTGGACACCACAGGAAAACCACTTTGAGATAAAAAAAAAATTGAGAGAGGTTATTGTAGAGGGGCCCAACACGATCCCGTAGGATTAGACGATAAGTTTCTAAGTGTCACGGTATCCAACTAATAGCATGCTAAAGTTTGCAATCATTTTGCACTTTGGACCCTTAAGGAATCAATCCGGTTGAACATAGCTCGGAGTGATTTTGCATGTTTAAGTGTGAAAGAGGACCATTCCTAGCATAAACATACCTATTCAGATGCGTTGGAACTGTTTGTTTGTTCACACATGTTGCAGAATGAAAGTTGCACCACTTTGCAACTTTCCACTACTTGCATTTGACACTTTTTCTATCAACTGAAAATTGGACACCACAGGAAAACCACTCTGAGATAACAAAAACCGAGAGAGGTTATTGTAGAGGGTCCCAACATGATGCTATAAGATTAGATGAGAAGTGTGTAAGCATCATGGTATCTAACTAACAACATGTTGAAGTTTGCAGCCATTTTGCACTTTGGACCCTTAAGGGATCAATCCGGTTGAACGTAGCGCGGAGCGATTCCGCGTGTTTGCATCCGAAAGAGGACCATTCCTAACATAAACATACCTATTCAGATGCATTGGAATAGTTTGTTTGGTCACACGAATTGCATAACGAAAGTTGCACCACTTTGCAACTTTCCACTACTTCCATTTGACACTTTTTCCATCAAATGAAAATTGGACGCCACAAGAAAACCACTCTGAGATAACAAAAATTGAGAGAGGTTATTGTAGAGGGGCCCAATGCAATCCCATAGAATTATATGATAAGTTTCTAAGAATCACAGTATCCGAGTAGCAGCATACTGAAGTTTGCAGCCATTTTGCACTTTGGACCCTTAAGGGATCGATCTGATTGAACGTAGCTCAGAGTGATTCCGTGTGTTTGGGTGCGAAAGAGGACCATTCATAGTGTAAAAATACCTATTTAGATGTGTTGGAACATTCCGTTTAGTCACATGAGTTGCAGAACAAAAGTTGTGCCACTTTGCAGCTTTCCACTGCTTGCATTTAACACTTTTTCCATCAACTGAAATCTAGAAACTACAGGAAAACCACTCTAAGATAACAAAAAATGAGAGAGGTTATTGTATATGGCCCCAACATGATCCCATAGGTTCATATGTAGATTTCCTAAGTGCCATGGTATCCGAGTAATACCTCGTCAAAGATTGTTACCCTTTTACACTTTGGGATTTGATGTTTCATTGAATTGTACGGTTCCATACAGGGTGATTGTGCTCTCTTTTTGATGGAATTCAGTGGGCACCAAACTTAACTCCGTTTTATTTTCGGCTTGGTTGTATTTCAAGTGATTTTGTGCATTTGAGAAGCCAATTACTGAGGGTCGGTTTGTATACCCTATTTTAAGGGTTTTGAGTGCATTAAAATGTCATATTAAGCCTTTCACCCACTGCATGCATCTATAACTCGATGAAAATGATTAGTTATGGTTATAAAACACATGTGAAAATTTTTGTGTGCAAGAGAGATGAATAGATGGTTGTTAGGTGATGCCCTAGATGTCAAATGGTGCATTTTCTAGTGGAAAATGGTTGTTTATTACTAGGGTTTGAAGAAATCTTTGGGGGAAGCGATATGTCTTAAACCTTTAAGCTTGTGCAGACCTTTTTGAAGGTGTTTTAGGCTTTGGTTGGCTGTGGGAAGGTTTTGAGTATGGGTTTTCAATAGACCTTTGCCTAACTTATAGTCTCCAAATCTCACCAAATGGGCTTATCTTTTAGAGAAGGTCATCCAATGGCCAACCAAACATCAATCAAGCTTTAACATAGACCCTAAGACAAATTCCCAAGAGATCATACCATGTTTCTTTGTACCATCATTAAGATCTAATAGAACACCTTGCATAAAGGCTACTAAATTAGCCCTATTTACAAAGAGACGACCTTTTAAACACTAGATCTTCACTCAAACAGTAGTATGTTATGTGTCAAAACCTCATTCCATGATTTGTCTCCATGTCTAAGACCTCTAGACCTCTAATACACCAAACCCTCTATTTCAAGCAAAATACTTAGGGTTTTAATGAAACTCCTATCTCCCGTACCTTCCATACCAAAAAAAATCACCAAACACACTTACCAGACCCTACACATGGTGAATAATACATTACATGGGCAGTCCTTCCCACATTTTGTCAAAACACGGGTTGAAACCCTCATTTTCATCATGAAAATACCCTGCTATAGCCCCAGAACATCATCCCAAACACCCAACCTTGACTCCACAACATTCTAAATAGGTTAGGAATGTATTTTACAAGTTAGAGGACCCATTCCACAAGTTACAGTAGGCACAAAAAGTGGAATGGGTCGAATTACATCATGAAACCCTTCAATCCAAGAACACTGTGAAAGTAGGTAGCTGTAATAAAAACAAGATAACTTTCACTATACAAAGAGTTAGAAGCTCTAAATAGGTGAAAATGAAAGCTAATTTATCAATCTACAACATCCAATAGGTTTTAGATCATCATAGTGTTTTTACAGGTCATACAACAACAAGAAAAGTGAGAAAAATTAGTAAATTTCTAGAAAATAACGTTCTTCTTGATAAAAAAAAATGGGTTACAAATAAACCAACAACCTCTTCTTCGAGGCATTGAAGGTTATTATACATGTTTACCGTAGGAACAATAAAAGAAGAGGCTTTGAAAGGAACTCCATAAAAACCAAGCTCTCTAAATGGTATATCAAACTCTAGTTCAAAATCTTTTAGATGAGGTTGCTCCCATAGCTCTCTTACTCACTTGACAAATCCTTGAAACTCTGTATTGATTTTATTTTTCCTATCCCTCTCTTGTTGCTCTTCCTCAATTTAATCAGGATCATACATTGACCTTCTTTCCCCTCCTAAATTTTGGACCACATCCATTACCTCCATATAAAACTCAACATCCTTGGTCTTCTTGGTTCCCACACCCTTATATGGTTATGCAAATGAAAATGAAGCAAAGTAATCATCTCCTTCTCTGTTGGCTGGAAGAATGCATGCTTAATGTTTTGATACATGATATCAACTCGCTCTTCTACTCTCACGGTTGAATATTGAAATCCAGTATGGTGGGCCTCTAGAGTTCCAGTCATCTTTCTTCCTCTCCCACCAAATGTTGGCCTAATCCACACGTCTGCCAACCTAATTGGATTTATTTTTCAAAGCTAAAGTTTCTCCTGAGTCACCAATGTATCTCTCTCTGCCTTTTCATACTCTTTCATTGCTACAAATCATCTCTGGGATTTAATCATCTGTACCACATGGTTGATGTGTTTTGAATCCTTGCATCTAAATGAAATTTCTTTTACATAAATACTGCTAGGGAATTTCAATGTTGCCATTGTAGTTGGTATTAAAGTCGGTACCTGCAACATGAAGAATGATTTTGATTCCTCTTCTACATTAGAGGGTTCATATCATTGATCTGACTCTTCCGAATTATCAAAATCAGAATCACTAGCTTCCATATTCAAAAATTCCTAACCAACATCTTCAATAAATTTATTTGGATCATCAGTGATAGTCTTCAAAATTGGCCGCTAGTACAAGTGTACTCTTCTTTCATAATACTTTATAATCATGGATTTCAGCCATTCCTTGATGCCATCAAGTGAAGATTGAGGAATGGCGTCAATGTGGAGTACATCCCGCTTGAAGTCTTTGAAAGCAATAGCCATATCAAATTCCTTTTTCCCAAGTCCTACCCTCTCAAGGTTAACAATCTCAATCTCACTAATAGCGATTACTAAGAAAGGTAATTCCACCAACTCTACCAAAAATTTTACCATAGGAACAATAAAAGTAGAGGCTTTGAAATAAATTCCATGAAAACCAAGCTCTCTAAATGGTATATCAAACTCTAGTTCAAAATATTTTAGATGAGGCTTCTCCCATAGCTCTCTTACTTAATTGACAAATCCTTGAAACTCTGTATTGATTTTATTTTTCCTACCCCTCTCTTGTTGTTCTTCCTCAATTTCGTCAAGATCATATATTGACCTTCTTTCCTCTCCTAAAGTTTGGACCACATCCATTACCTCCACATAAAACTCGACATCCTTGTTCTTCTTGGTTCTCACGCCTTGATATGGTTATGCAAATGAAAATGAAGCAAAGCAATCATCCCCTTCTCTGCTGGTTGTAAGAATGCATGCTTAATGTTTTGATACATGATATCAGCTCTATCTTCTACTCTCATGGTTGAATACCGAAAGCTAGTATGGTGGGCCTCCAGAGTTCCAGTCATCTTTCTTCCTCTTCCACCAAATGCTGGCCCGATCAACACATCTGCCAGCCTAATTGACTTTGTTTTTGAAAGCTGAAGTTTCTCCTGAGTCACCAGTGTAGCTCTTTCTGCCTTTTCAGACTCTTTTAAGGTTAACAATCTCAATCTCACTAATAGTACATTTACAACCATATTCAAATATTTTCCTTCAAGGCTACAAATTCAAATCAAGAGGCTTTAAATAGCCTTTACAAATGATTCTACATCTTTCCAATCATGCCTAACTATTCTTTTTGTAACTAACATGACTTATTACATTATAAATCAATTGTGGATGTGTTATGGCCTTATTCAATTGACAAAACTCAAAACACAAAACTAACTTAAAAGACTTTCGTGAACCAATTTTGCTCAATAAACTTGATGCCCCTGCACCAAATTTCAACATTTTAATAAATTCATTACAAGTAAATTTCATTACAATGCCTTAGGTACTCTGTTCTCACAGATATTTTACAATGTCACTCATACATTTGAGATTCTCTTATAATCTCTACATCATAGGTTCTCATTTAGAGGTTAACTTCAAATGAGTAACTTGAGATTCCCTCACAAAGCTTCACACGCTCTTTTATAATGGCTTGAAATCTAAATTGATATTTGTCAAGATCATCAAAATAAGGATGTTGCATTGCTTTTTTGGCTGAGATTCTCTTTGATGGCCCAAAAATCAACATTTTCTACAAGGAGAGACCAATCAATTTTTACTAGTTTAGTTATAGATACGCAAAGTAAGAGAATAAAAAGAAATAACTCATCCAAAATGGAAATGAAATGAAAAGATATGGAAGGCACTTACAAATAGGCATGGTAGTCTCTCAACTTAGTCACTCCTGACCTTACATCTTCATTGGGAATTACATGATACCTATTGCACACAACACCTCTCATGAATAGAATATCTTGAAATTTGAGTTGCTCTTATAATGTCTACATCATAGGTGCTCATGATAAGGTTAACTTCAAATGAATAACTTGAAATTCCCTCACCAAGCTTTGAACACACTTTTGTAATATTCTGTAAGGGGACACCAATCAATGTTTACCAGGATACTTATAGATATGCAAAGTAAAATAAGATGGTAGCATTGACATCAAACAAATTAACGTGGATACATAGAAATTAATAAGAACCATTGTGCATATACTTACAAATTAATCCAATGAACCATCTAGGTCTGCTCTACTCTTTATCGTGTAAAGTATTTCCTCATGGTCAGACTCACGGACCTTCCACAAGGTCTTGTTCAAAAGTCTACCCCCATATTTGGTCAAACAAACATTGGATGCCACAACAAGGTTTGAGTAATGAAGAATCTTACAATGCGTGTCAAAGTCCTGAAAAAACCAATGTTTAACACTCTTATGTGGGTACCTTCTAAGCCATGTTCTAGTAACAACAACTGAGCCTGTAGGGTATTCAATGCTTTCTCCATCTATAACTGGGCCTTCCAATTTCTTTTTGGCCTCAACACAATGACACAAGTAATAGTTTGTTCCCTCTTTGTTCTCTTCATCTGCAATAACTACATAAACATGCCCTACATTGATATGTGTGGCATATCTCTTCAAATTAGTCAACATTACGAATACAGTACAAAGCAAGATAACAATATGGAATTTCAAAAACTAAGCAAGTAGATATATTACTTGGTTGAACTAGATCTGATATGTGGCCAAAGTCAACCAATGATTCCATCTATGTTAGTTCCAATGTCGTCGAAGGGTGATATGTGTGAAGTGGGTTAAGATAAATTTTCAACCATTTGTCAACCCACCCCCTTGACTCACAATCATTCTAGGCTTGCATTGTACATGGAGAACAAAAGCATTCCATCTTACGTGTATCGATACTCCATGAACCTACATTTGCGCTAAAGAAAGAGTGTAGCTCACTTGATCCTGTTAGTGCACAACAATCCTCATATGGTGCAATGTTAGTATCATCCATCAACCAAAAAAATCTATGAACTGAATATGTACCTTCATTACCTAGACCCATCGAAGCATTACACCACTCAATGATTGATCTTGCATCTGTCAACTTTGCACTGTCTTTATACTTTAACTCTTCTCATGCTAATGTTCTTTTCACACATGATCTTGCACCATCATCCTCCCCCTTTCCACGCCCAGCCTCACAAAAGTTCCACATATGTTGAACACTTGTAGTGAGATGCATCCTGCACAACCAGTAGAACATGCATGCATTCTTGAACTGTGTTGCACAATTATCCAACCATATTATATGCCAATCGTATGCTATGCCCCTCTGAGCCAAATCACTGTAGAACATCTGGAAGCAACCTTGCATGAACTTTGGAGAATGTGTGCGATCATCACTAATATAAAAGTGATACTCCCTCAATACCTTCCTTTGGTCCTCTGTACTATCAGTTGCATGAATGAATGTTATGTGCACAAATATCAAAACCGGTGTGGAGTTGTAATATTGTGACTGCACCTCACATTTTGGTTGTAGAGTGTAGTTCTCTACAAATTCAACCACTGATACTATGCTGCCAACTAGAAAGGTGTCCTTACATAGCTTGAATTGTGTGTCCAGCCATCAAGCTCTATGGGTATGCCTTGCATACTCATACACTAGATTCTCATGAAACATGGGCATAAATTGATACACTGGAATCTTCTCAATAACCAAATCACACCTTTTTGCTTGAGACCCATCTTTTGTAGCGTATGCCACTATTTTATACTTCCTAAAATCTACTAGTTTTTGTCCCACCTCATATGTGCTTTCCATATGTTGACATACTGGCATTCAACGCTCACATGAACCATCCAAGCATACTATCCTATATAATATTTGGCCATCCTCTATTTGACATAAATTTTTTGATAAGAACTCTCTTGAAGATTTTGGTGGGGCTTCTATGCCACAATCCTGCAAAAAATTGTTAGTATGCAAATCTAAACATATAGAATGATAAACATCATAATGGTTAGAGAATTCAATATGTAGTCTACAACAATAAGTAGTGCGTGTGTGATTTATCTTGACATAAAAACATTTAAGCATTTCAAAAAATCTTTAAGAAATACTAATTTGAGGATAATCATTTTGAAATTTACTAAAAAATTGGGTTTGAGTCGTATCCAAAAAATGCTTTGGATGTGGCTCACGGTTTCGACTACCGATTCTCCTTACGACATCCCTTTGAATCGAAGATGACCTTGTATTATTCTTCCAATACTCTTCAATTAGTGTTCTCAATGCTTCAACAAATTTTTTATCTTTATTTGGCAGTCTTCCCGAGAATGCCCATAATTCATTTGAATTGGTGCCCTCAATTCTTTGCCGCCTTTGAACGTCTTTTGATAAAGTTTTTCTACTAATTCCCATTTGTTCACTTGTCTTTTTAATGAGATGAGATCTCTTTGTTTGATAGCTTACCAAAGTCGTTGTAATGACATGTCAGGTTGCATTACTATCCTTTGAGTGTGAGGTCTTACCCAGACTCTCATAAGCATCCATTAGATTCTTCACAATAGTGTTTTCACTTGATGCATTCGATGTTCTGAACCCAAGAGTCTTCATGATGTTTTTGTAATTTAAACCCCGCATCATTTGAAAAAATAGTTGACATCTTGTAGTCTCATTTAGCCTTTCAAATAAGATTTTCCAAATCTTATCAGCATATCTTCTACAAGTGCGTTCTGGAATCTTACCTTCCATGTGCTACAAAATGTCCTCATCAATATTAATAAAAAACTTTGGCTTTCTACGCAAAATTCTAGGTGGTGTTCTCCTAGTACATACATCTCAACATTAGCAATTTCATCAATATTTAATTGAGGTGGGATAGATTGTGTACTTTCAATCGAGGGTGGAGTAGAAGACATACCTTGATCTTCACGTGGGGATGATGGCATACCTTCTACATCAAATCTGAGTGATGATGTACTCTCAACTTGAGATGCGATGGATGGTGTCCAATCATATTCACTTGTGGTAGATGGTGTCCCTCCATATTTGCTTGTGCTTAATGGTGTCCCTTTGTATTCACTTGTGGTAGAGGGTGTGTCTCCAACTATGGTATTTGCATCTATCCTAGCACAACTCTTTCACATTCATTCCCTTTGTGCTGCCAATTTCTTTTCTCTTTTTGACGGTTGAGGTTCCTCTTCAATTGGCTTGTTTTCGTCAATCATTTCCAATTTCTTGTTTTCATGATATGTCGCCACCCATTCTCTCTCTTTTGATTTGAAGGTTTCATACTCTTCCTCGGTTAGTTTCTTCATTGTTCGTTTCTTTGGCATGGTGGATAATTTTACCTGTACATGGTAATGAAACAAATATTAGTTCCTCAAAAATATATCCATTAAAATAAATGAAATATATGTCATTCAAGGCTTCATAAATAGACAACATAGGTGATGATTTAGCTTTACTAATGAGGTAATTTAGAAATAGAGATGAAAACCAAAATAGTTTAAATAGGTAGTAGAATTTTCAAAATGTGCAAAAAGTGCTAAGTTGTGACATTAACAAATAGTGAAGGGTTTGACGTAGACCTGGGAAGCTCAATCACAACCAATTTCACAACATGCCTTTAAGATGCATCTAACAAGATTAAGATGACCTGTTTGAACAAGCCAAACAACCCTCAAAGCTTGACAATCATTAGAAGTTAGATTTCACACTTTCACTCCTTGAACCCTAGTAGTAGTGGAAACTCAACTTTTTCCCAATAACTCAAATGTTCTCCAAAACACCAAACAAAATCTTCATGGTTTTAGACATGCATTTCAGAGTTATTACACATATCCCAATGTCAAGTACAAGTCCTTTGGACCAAATCCCCAAAAACACCCCTTCGAGGTTGACCTAATTAGGTTGATTAGGCCTAATTTTCAAAGCAACGTTCCCTCAAACTTATCACGGGACCTTGAAAATTTGGCGAAGCATTTCTTAGGTTCCCAAACCTCCAAAACCACAACTAGATTCCTCTGGTACAGACAAATTCATGCCAAACCTGAAAACCCTTGTTTTATGCACTATTCAAGAGGGTTTATTGAATATGCTACTTCCACAACCTCCCAGACTTTAAAACCAACTTGAACAAAGGAAATTAACCTTGCACATGCCTAAAAGTTCAAAACATCATGACCTCCCATAGATATTCTTCCAAACCCTAGGCTTAAGCCCTCATTCACATGCATTTTTGTTCACAAAACTCACTGTAGCAGCAAGTTTATTACTCTTATTTCTTTCCTAGCACTCAAATCATGCATCCTACACTTAAATCAGACATCATGGGGTCCCTTACATGAGTTACAGGTCAGGAAAAAACATGAAAACATAGAAAATTGCTGCTAAACTTGAGATTTCAATGTATTTTCTTCTCAAAAACTCAAATCAAACTTACATTTCGTGTCTACATGCCATTTAAAGGCTTCTTCTTCACATCCCACCAACCAACTACCTTGCAACTAAATTTCAAACCCTTAATGACCGTTGAAGGCCAAGTTTACATCATTTACACATGATATAACAACAATATTACTCATATTGTAAGTTTGCACCCCTAACACCTATAACTCACTAAAACCACACTGATGGCTTGAAGTGATCCTTATTACATCCACAAATCACTAATCTTGCACATTTTACACGTAAATTCAAAGACTTTCCTTCAAAGGCTACAAAGATACTTTAGTGCAAGATCACCATTTTTCACATTTTAACACCTAAAATCAAATACTCAACCTAAGACATGCTTAGTGGTCTTGATTGACCTTATTTAAAACAAAACATGCTCAAAGACTCATCCACCTACCTATTAACCTCCTAATTACCATCAAATGATCAAATAAGGAGGATGAGGTGTAGGTGCTCCTGCACCAAGGTTGTAAAAGTGTATTAAAGAGGGAGACCAATGGTCACCTCTTTCAAATGTTAGTTTTTGAAGTTGAAGTGGTTTTTTTTAGGAGGGAAAATTTATCAAAGGCCATGAGAAACTTGAATGGAGGATGATCCTTGGATTGGGCATCAAACCAAATGAGGAATTGTTGAGATTTCCATAAGAAAAATGACGTTTTGGTTAGTGAAATTGAGTTTCTGAGTTTGGCAGCATTATTTTATATTAGATTGAGCATGAGCAGGGTATTTTAGACTTGTTTGAATAGTTGTCAAGTTTTGGAGTGTTTGGCAAGTGCTACTTTCAATAAAACGTAGGGTTTCTAAGCCTAGGGAGAGGGTTTTATGGTTTGGGTGGTAAATTATTGAATGTATGCAATCTAACACTGTAATTTGAAGTTTTGATAGATATAAAGTGCTGCCCCAAGGTTTCAGAAGATTTGGACAAGTTTGGAAGGTGGTCCCTTTGTAAAAGTGGGCTAATTTGGGCACTTAAAAGCGTAGAAAACCCAATTTGTGCACTTTGGTACAAAACAACAATTGGTGATTGTTGGATATGTTGAAAGGCTTTGTAATGGGTCCCTGATGTGTGTTGTGTTGTGAGTTGAAAGGTTGTGTGAGTGGAATTATACCCGATTGAGTGACTTTGATATGCTACAAGGAACAGTGAATATGTTGAATGAAGAAGTCCTGATGAAAATGTAATTTGAAAATTGTGTTTGTAGATTGGAGTTGTGTGTTTGTGTGTTGCAGGCATCCCCCTACTGCATTAGGAGTATATTCCAATTTTTTAGAGACATGTATGGAAAATTTGGTAGCATAGATAAGGCAATCAACTGGTTTGTATAACTGTTTGACAAAATACCTCAATGAAAGCTTTGAAAGCATACACAAAGTAAGTCAATTGTTAAATAACAAAATGCATCAAAGAGATGTGGTTTAAAAATGTAATTGGAAAGTGTATAGAATTGTGTAATTTAAAATGTCCACAGTTTACCTAAGGTTGTAACATGACAAACAAACAATGATCAACATGGAATATGCAAAACAATAAAAATGAAAGCAAGCCATAATAGAATGAAAAAAAATGTACAAAGACTTCACATACCTAAAAAACCAGAGTTTTAAATGGAGGAGTTCTACCCAATTATGTAGCATTTGGTTCTTCTTTCCTCAAACTCCTCAACAGTTTGACTTTTTCAAAAGCTTGTTCCCCTCCAAAGTTCAATTGTATATCAGTTATCACTAGAATTCAAAATTGAATTGATATTATATGTCTTTCAATGTGAAAACTCTTCTATTTCATGCAAATGTGGTGGAAAGATCATGAAAAAGGTGGTGGAATCTAAAAATCATGCATGGACACTTCACTCAATCATCAAAAAGCTACTTTTTGTCGGAGCATGCGCAAAACTAGGAGAATATGCAGAATGTGGGCCAACATCACGGGTATATTGTGTTTTTCACAATTTTTAGTGCAAGATATATGCTCATATTATAAGGTGAGCACATTATCTCTTCCTAAAATGACTATGTATCTACTTCTTAAAAACATGCTCACATTATCATAAAGTTGGTTTTTTTTATACGTCTATTTTATCTCTTTGTCTATACTCTCTCCCACTCTC
>VDFB02386690.1:0-15414 GCA_007258455.2 Sequoia sempervirens
GTGCAATTATTCAGCTCAGTTTCGACCCAGTTCAGCAGTTGATTGATTTGACGGAGAAATAAGGGGTATTGGATGAGTTATTAAATATTTAATAATTTGACTTTATAATAAAGTCACTTTATTGAAATATTTAAATATTTAATTATTCGGCTTAAAATTATAAAGTATTTATTATACTTTATAATATATTATTAAAATGTGACTTAATGAGTATTTAATATTCATTAAAAGTGGGACGCCAATAATTAATCATTTCTCCTAAGTCAAAAGGTGAAAATTAAATCATTTATTTAAATGATTATTTTAAAGGAGATTTAGGTCGAACTTTTCAAAGAAGAATATATGTTTCTTCTCAAGGCAAAATCGAACCATGCTGATTATTATTCAATTTTGTCTTCTTGCATCTGAGCTTTGGAGTTTGCAAACCCTAGGGTTCCTGGCAGACGATCGTTTCTGAAGAACGGAAACTCTTCAGAGATTAGGCAGACTGAGGCTGTGCAATACCAGCTGAAGCTTGCACTGGGTGATTTCATACAGAGGTCACAGATTGGGCATAATCATTTATTCAGACAGAGATTCACAGTGATTTCCATCAGACAGTCAAGGCGACTCAAGCAAGGATCATTTGTCATTGTTCTGGCACAAATCCCAAGGTGCCGTACTATTTCTGTACTTGCTGTACCAGGCCGTACCAGTCAGCAAAGGGGCCGTACTTTTCATTGTATCTGGGAAAACGTCTTTTTACTTTCACAGTCTGGAGTTGTATCTAGGGCGATTTGGATTGCAGAAGAGTTTGCACCTTTCTGAGAGCTTGGAGAACCCTTCATTAATTCTGGCCGTACTTTCTCTCTCCTGCTGCAGCCACCATTTCTAAAATACCAGGTTTTTAAATAAATTCTTCAGTATTGCTTTCCTTGTTCAGATTTTTACATTGTAAAAGCTCAAATAAGTCAATATATTGATGCGCCTTGTTTCCTGAGCATGATCTGAGACATTCAATGCATTTATGAATTTTTTATGAATTTATTAAGCATTTCTAGAGAAATCGCAACTTTCTTTTTGCCTGAAAAAACTTCAAAAACACAAAAAATCGAAAACTTGCAAAAACCTTCAAAAATCAATTAGGGTTTGAATCAGAGAACCACTGTGGTTCTCAAGCAACCAAAACCAAATGATGTCAAGTGAATCAGTCCCAAGACGTGGGCCCTACAACCCAATGTGGGTGAAGGGCTTGCACATGGTGCTGAGGGTCGTTAGAGCTCAAACTGAAAACAGTACTAGAGAGTAACCCAACCCAAGAAGTGGGCCCTAAAACCTGAGATGGGTGAGGGGCTCACACATGGCGCTGGGGGTCTATGAACTTGGCGACGGCTCAACCGATCAATAATATGATGTTACAATGCATTACTGAAAGTAACTAGGCAGCTTTCCCACCTCTTCCACTTTTCAGCGGGCAGTACAGGAAAGTAAATGCAGAAATGAAAGACTGGACCAAGGCCAATCTCTTCCACAATCGTGGGAATTACAAAGTGCTTAGCAAAAAAATAAGATAGATAACAATACTACTGTTCAACTTTACAATGAGGTAGAAATGCCTGCCAAGAACACTGAAATTAGAAGTCTATCAATGCTGCAATAATGTATACTATCTCTCCAATGCCCAACATGACTTCCTAGACTCAAACCCAACTCAAAAGACAAACTTTTATAATCTGATTTTGACAGAACTGCAACTGAAAATGCACAACCAGCAACATTGTAATTCACTAAAATGCTTATATCTCACTCCCAACTCACTCAAATGACATGAAATAAAATGCATAAGCTCCTAAATGTGAAGGCGCCCAAGTAACAACACTGAAACCACTTTAAAAGACTTGTATTTATTTTGCACGAATTCCAATGCCACTCCAGAATGGTACGGCCCTCAAGAAGGGGCGATTTCTTGCTCTAAAATCACACACTTGATATTAAAATCTGATACTTGGTACAAAGGGTTGCCCAAGGCTGCAAAACACATTTATTAAATACCCATCAGTAAAAACTACAATCAGCTATACTAAACCAACAACTCCAAAAACTAACAAAAATGCAAGAAACTCAACTACAATGTGCTCAATCTGCTCTCAAGGGTTAAGAACAGCAATATCTCAACTAGTTGCTATTTTTCAAGCAAGAAGTCAAGCCAAAGCTAGGAGGCATGCATTCCTCGAAGCAACTCACTCACCATTTCAGCAGCATAACATTACTAAAGACAAGAGATGAACAAATAAAGAATAAGTGACTCCCTTTATAGATTTCTGAAGATCTTCTAGAAGCCACTAGAAAGTGCACCCAAACACAAGGAGTCAAACCATTTTCAAATTTTGAGTTGACTCATTCCTTTCTTCAAGTTGGCGTCCCATTCATGAAGTATAAAACTTAATTAAATAAAAGAATTATTTCCTCAAAGTTGGCATCCACTTCATGAGTTATATTCTCAGCCATTGAAATATTTTAATCACCTCTTGATGAGGCGTCCACCCATCCAGTACCCTTTTCAAAACAACTCAAAGTTATAACATTAGGCCAAGGGGTTATATAATGAAAATATAACATTATTGATTTAAATTAACTTATCTCTCCAAATTTGCACCAAAAAGCCAAACTCAGCATAACCAACTGAACTGCCTAAAGAGGAAAGCCAACCATGCTGATGCCAACAGGGCCACTGCCAAAAATAGAATTTACCTAAAATAATAAATCTAGGAAGTTGCTCGGATCAACATGCAAGCCATACTGTTGCGAAGCTCTCTGAAAACCTAGAAAGGATCCCCAAACCAAAATCCAAAACTCCAAGTGCAAACCACAAAAAAATGCAAAAACAACCTCCTAGAAAGTAGGAAACCCTAATTTCAACTTCCGACTAGCCTAGGGGCCTCCAAGATAAGCTAACGGTCAACAACACTGATCACTGCTGAGAAGGGGACATTACACTTTAAGCAGATAAAATGATTATTATTTATAAAGTGATTTTTATGATATATAGATTCTAGAAAGTTTTGGTGGGGTTATAAAAGAAGGCTAAGGAGAAGAAAGGAATTCATTTTGAAGTTTGATAATTTCTCTTTTTGAGATTTGTGTGAGTGGCCAAACTCTTATCAACAGGATGAAAACCCCAATGGTTTTTCTAATGGGCAAAAATCTGAAAGGTGTAGTCGGCCGAAAGTGTACTTAGTCGGTCGTGGGTAATAATTAAGACTTTAGTTAGTTTAATATTTCATGTAATTGTTGTTTTCGTACTTGTCTTGTCATTTTAGTTAGTGGGTTTGGTAATTAGTTCCTAACAGAATAATTAGTGTAATGAAGGGACGCGGCGGTTGGTCCTTCAACCACCATTTGCACACTATATGTATTCAGAGTCATGTAATCAATTGGTACTGTTGCCATGGTTGTTCATGCCATGATTATACTTGCATACGATCAATAAAGACAAACATGATGATTCTATGCATTATATTCTAGTACAGTGTTATGTTCTGTAGGTTATTCTCGTTTACTCCTTGTGTATGTTGGAATTCATTCCGTGAGTAAACATTTGGTGCCATTGTCTAACATACTTAGGGAAATCACCCGACGGTAAGATGGCATCATAATGGGTCGACTGGCAAAAGAGCCTGTGCAAACAAATGAAGAACGGGAAGACGATTTCACACAGGATTTGGTGAACCTATGGGAAATATCATTAAGGGATCGCATATAGAAGGAAGCTCTCAAGCGAGAGATCCCTCAGGCAATCTCCTCAAACTACAAGTGAAAGACGAGATGCGGTAGTTTGCGAGATATTGGCTCGCCATTTCCACATCATCTTGCGGGATCTCGAGTGAAGGCGACCACGAACACGAAGGGAAACATATACTCTGATTAGTGAGAACTGGCGAGGAAGAGGAAGTTTGTGATACTAGCGAAGGCGTGCTCATAGAAGCAACCATGATACTACTGACCATGCGCGTCGCAGTAAAATAAAGTAAGAACCGAGTACCAATTTGTAATGAACCCGGACCAAATTTTTTTTCGGAATTTTTGAAAGCAATTACAACAACATACAGAAGGCACCCATTAGGGTTAGATAAATCAAACCAGCAATTACAATATAACTCATTGCCAAGAATGCGCACTCAATCTCAACAAGAGAGAGGCTGTCATATGGCAAGAGGATCGTCAGTACAATAAATCAGAACTGCAACTGAAAGTAACTCAACACCAAGTATGTGCTACTCAAACCAGAATGGAATGAGGCGACCATATGGTGGAGATTTAAAGAAATACAAATGCAACTTCAAAATAAACTCAACACCCAGAATGTGCTTTCAAACCTGGAGTGGGAATGGAGCTACCATAGGGCGGAGATGTATGATATTACAATGCAAATCATAGTAAATAGGCGGCAAGCCAGTCTCTTCCACTTATTCAGTGGGCAATTACAAACATGATAAGCAAAACTGAGAGAATTGCTGATAGTACTACTGTTCAGCTTACAATGAGAAGTAAAATGCCTGCAAGATCAAGGATTTAAGCTCTACAAGTTGCTGCAATAGTAAAGATGTCATCCACTAGGTCAATAATGAATTCCTAACACCCGTCCTTCGCTAATATGCAATTTTCTCAAGTCTGATCTGACAGACCAGCAACATGAAATACAAAACCAGCAATACATAAACTCAATGAAAAGCTCACAACTCACTCATTTCTCACTCAAATTACATGAAAACTAATGCAAAATACTCTTAAAATGATGGCGCCTAGTTTAGTTATGAGAAAGGACAGCTAAAAGTGGCTATTAATTAATGGCACGGATCCCAAAGCACTCCAAAAAGGGCCCCCTACAAGGAATGACTAATTTGCTTTATAAAATCATAAACTTCGTATTAAAATCTGCAAATATTCATGAAGGGTCTCTTCCAACAAAGAAAACCAATGAGACAATACCCAGAACAACTCTTTTTGTATTTTTTTGATTATTAGTGAAACTATAGATTCAGCCCTGTTATCAGCAACTCCAGAAAATGACATAAAATGCAATAAACTAAACTACATAAGTAAACCCAAACTACAAATGCAAACCTCACTACAAAATGTCACTCAAACAAGCAAACCTCTCCACTAGGTGCTATCTCTCAAGCACGAAGTCGAGCCAAGGCTAGGAGGCATTCATTCCTCGAAGCAATCCTGTTACCATTTTGGCAGCATAACAATATAGAAGTCATAAGATACTGAAATGAAGGCCCAAGGCTTCCTTATATAATTTTGAGAAGACCCTCCAGAAGCTTCTAGGAAAGAAACCCTAATTTTCAAATTTGAATTGTCTTCTTTTCCCTCCAATTTGGGCGCCCCCTTTCTCAAGGTTTAATTTTACTTTATTTTAAAATCTTCACTCCATAAAATGGGCGTCCTTTTCTCCAAGTAATATTTTGAACTTTAAGAATATAAAATATTTCCTCCATGAGAAAATACCCCTCAAGGTCCCCTTCTTTAAAACAACTTAAAGTCATAATACTAGGACAAGGGGTTATTTTATAAAATAAAACATTATTGTCTTTAAAATACTTATTCCTCCAAAATGAACCCATTAAGCCAAAAATCAGAATTACTGATAGTACCCGAGGAGGAAGCTGCTGAGAGTGATCATTTGGACCATTACTAAAATAGTAAATTAGGATGGTCCTTTCGGATCAAACTGCATCACGACACCATTCGCCGAAGCTTCAGAAACCGAGGGAAATGATCCATGATCAAAATCCCAAACTCCAGGATGTAGCCGTCATAACTTACTAAAAATAGTAAGTCCGGAAAGGTTGCCCGACGCGGTTGCAAGTCATACCTCTGCGAAGCTCTCTGAAAACCCAGAAGGAATCTAGAATCCAAACACCCATGCGCTTCAACAAGCATAACCACAGATCATGAAGAACCCATCAAACAGCAAACCTAGTGCACTTAGCTGACTGGCCCGGCTGGCCTGCTTTGGGAATGACTGCAATCAACTGAAAAGTGAAGTGCTAAAAGCGAGGGCAATTGGGCAAGAAACACAGGAAAGGAGGGTTCGGCGATCACTCAGGTTACAGGAGCAAGAAAATCGACAACGATGGCTAAAGCAACTTGACAAAGAAATCCATGAAGATATAACTAAAATAAATCAATCCATAACAAGAGCACACCAAAACCTTGATGGAATAGACCAATCTATCATAAGAGCACACCAAAGTCTTGTCAAGGAAAGGGATGAAGGACCCTTCAGTACACTATACAGAGAAAAATACAAAATTTATGAAAATGAAAATGAATTAAGTGAAGAGCTCGACAGTAGCATCCAAAGCATTTGGAAGTTGTCCATATCGGACAACGACGAAGGGTTGAGGACTGGAAGATCTGAGCCTAAGACCCCAGGGCAGAGGGAGTACCAGAACGAACCCCAAGAGACTCAAGGTGTCAAGGACGCTAACAGAAGACATGGGAGAGACTCGTACGTGGCCGAGAGTGCAAGTGACGCACCAGAATGTTGCGGGAGAACCAGTCCAATCAGATCTAATACACAAGGAGGGCATCGGGGAAGGATGGTGACTTCGTCAACCGAGAGGCTGAAGCTGCCGAAGTTCACGAGGGACGGGTCAGAAGATCCAGTACGGCATTGCAAGACATGCGAGACCATTTGAATAGCCAACGGGCAAGACGATGTGAACTATTGGCTAAGGGTGTTCCCATCAACACTGAGGAGCATAGCAATCGCTTGGTTCAACAAACTAGATGGAACCCACAAAGTATCATGGTGAACACCATGGTGAACACTAAAGATGGCGTTCGAGCAAGAGTTTAAACTTCTCAGAGATGACAATGCAATTGTAGCGGAAATCTACAACACAAATTAGGGGAAGAATGAGAACATACAAGCCTACAATCATAGACTCAAGGAGCTACTAGGGAAACTAGAGACACAACTAGCGAACGATTTGAAGAAGTGGTTTATCGAAGGACTACTTCCCTCCCTCCGAAGGAAAATGAAGGTGGTACCTCCATCCTCATACGTGGAAGCATATAACTGGGTGATGGACATCAAGAGTGAAAACAAGCAATCATCGCGAGGGAAAAAGAAAGATGACAACGAAAGTATGGGGGAGAGCAAAGACAAGTCAAAAACCATACAAGCTCTCCATCAAGATATGATAAGAATGATGAAGGAACTGAAAGCAAACAAAGAAAGGTCGAAGGAGGCGAATGAATTGTGGTGTACCGAATGCAAAACAGAAGGTCACACAAAGGAAAATTGCCCAAAGAAAATGTTTTGTGACATCTGCCAAGTTATGGGACACTTCATCAAGGAGTGCTCGTACAACCTAAAAACACGGAGTTCGCAAGTGTTTTTCACACAAGGGGAGTAGTCAACCCCTTTGACCACATTGTCGAAGCCTCAAAAAAACAATGCATCCCCTGGTGGCTACCGCAATAATCAAAGAAGTAATAACAATACGCTGAGAAGCAAAATCTAGTACGACAACAAAGGTAGACCCATGATACAGTGTCGAAAGTGCAACAAATGGGATCACTTTGCCAGGGAATGCCAAAGCAGTCAAGGTGTAGGTGGAAGGTTGTGCAAATGGTGTGGTCCCAGCAATCACAAAGACACCGCTTGCCCGAATCAAAAAGGCATCAACATGCTGGAGGTAGCAGACAAGAAGGTCTTGGCGATTACAAGGGCGCAAACAAAGAAGGCCAATTATCCAGACCCTTTTACGGAGAAAGAAAGACTCTGAGAGGCCAGGGCAGAAGTGGAAGAGGCAATGGTAAAGGAACAAAGAACCTCCAAGGCGGCTAGTATGTCGTTGGAGTCCGAGTCCGAGAAAAACATCGTACGGAAAGTGCTTCACACAACCATACCTTAAGGTAACAGACCTACAAATGATGCCCCAACTAAGAGTAGCACTTACGAATGTAATCGAAGACAACCTTCAAAGCGGTCTGACCACGATTATGACACAACTGGCAAGAGAGGCCACAGATGCGATGCTACTCGCAATAAACGTTGGGAGGAAGTCGACCATCATATAGATGGAAATCATGGGGAGGAAACTCTCCAACACCATCGTCGATGGAGGCTCTAGGGTGAACGTACTGCCAGAGGAGACATGGAAGTGCTTGGGAAAGCCAACCCTCTAGCCCCCGACATTCCACCTGGTAGGTGCGGACCAGCATGGCATCAAACCTCTTCATACCTTAATGGTATAGAAAGTCTTGATTGGCACACAACAATTTCTATTGAACTTCATCGGCATCCCACTGCAGAAGGAGTACAACGCATTGTTGGGATGAGGATGGTTAATTTCCGCCAAGGCGGATCATAATTGGAAGAGGAACACACTCTCGATCGAGAGCCATGGGAAGAAGTACATCATTGATTTGAAGAACTAGGTTGTGAGCGAAGAACTCGTTTCCTCCGAATCAGAATCGGACAGAGGATCGAATGTCAATGAAGAAAGGAAGATGATGGAACCAAACGCTGAGGGGGTACTCGAACTTGAAAGTTGCTCGGAGGACGACACCAACTCATTGAACGGGTTGTTTCACTGACAAATGGAGGATTACGAAGTCTTTCACCTAGAATGCAACATGTTACAAATCAGAGAAGGGGAAGAGGACAAAGACCAAGGCTCGACCAGCCACACATTTCCACCAGAATACAGCAAGTATAAGGAAGGTATGGCAGAACTAGATGAAATGCCAGCCCACAAGTTTGAAAGAGACAAATTGATCAAGTACGAGGAGTCAACACTGAAGAAAGTAAACCTCGGCAAGGAAGAAAAGCCTAAGGTGATCCTCGTCGGTGATGACTAGGACCCCGTACTAAAGGCGGCGGCATTCAAAATCTTCATGGAATATAAAAACGCCTTCGCTTGGACATACAAGGACTTGAAGAGCATACTGTCGAAGTTGTGCATACATAGGATCCCTCTCGTACCTGGAGCCCAACCTGTACGGAAGAGACCCTATAGGATGAACAAAAATTACGCTGCCAAAGTACACAATCAAATTGAGAAGATGCTGGAAGTGAGCATTATTTTCAAAGTAGAAGTCAGTGATTGGGTGTCACCGATCGTCATCTCTCTGAAAAAGGAATCCGAGCAGATCCGGATATGTGTCGACTTTCAATGTCTAAATGCAATGACAATTAAAGACTCGTTTCCAATCCCCTTCACCAACCCAATCTTAGAAGAGGTCGTCAAGCACGAGATGTACTCGTTCATGGACGAGTTCTTTGGATCCAACCAAATTAGCATTGCCAAGGAAGACAAGTTGAAGACAACCTTCATGGTCGAGGATGGGGTGTACGCATACAACCAAATCCCATTCAGAATGTGTAACGCGTCGGCCACATTCCAAAGAATAATACTACATATCTTCGACAAAATGTCAATGGGCAACTTCAAAGCATTCCTCGACGACTGGTCAATCTACAGTGACAAAGAGAAACACTTGAAAGCCCTTGAAGAATGCATGGAGAGGTGCAGAGCAGCCTGACTCGCACTGAATCCCAAGAAGTGCAGATTCATGGTGCCGTAGGGGAAATTATTGGGACACATTGTGTGCAAAGCCGAACTAAAAACAGATCCAGACAAAATAAGAGTAATCGTAAAGATGGAGGCCCCGGAAAACGTCACTGGCGTAAAGTCCTTCCTCGAGCACGTAGGGTACTACCAGAGGTTCATCAAAAACTTCGCACAAGTGTCCTACCCTCTCGACCTACTGACGAGGAAGGGGCACCCTTTCATATGGGCGAAGGAACAAGAAAAGGCATTCAATGAATTGAAGGATCAGCTCATTAGTTCACCCATATTGGCGTACCCAAACTAGAACAAGGAGTTCCACGTACATGTGGATGCCTCCAATTTTTCCATCAGAGCAACACTGGCTCAAGTGGGAGTACACGGGTTGGACCACCTAATGTTTTTTGCGAGTCAATTACTTTCAAAAGCAGAGAAGAACTATAGTACGACTAAACGTGAAGCACTCAAAATGGTGTACTTGGTGTAGAAATCCAGGCATTACCTGCTAGCAACACCGTTCACGTTCTATGTGGACCACCAAGCTCTAATGTACCTAGTGAACAAGCCAATAATACAAGGGAGAGTGAATAGTTGGCTGTTACTTCTCCAAGAATTCACATTCATGATTATCGTATGTCCAGAGAAGAGCCATGTGATCAC
Source organism: Sequoia sempervirens (assembly GCA_007258455.2). Lineage (NCBI taxonomy): Eukaryota > Viridiplantae > Streptophyta > Pinopsida > Cupressales > Cupressaceae > Sequoia > Sequoia sempervirens. Next base: position 10,233 of record VDFB02386690.1, read on the forward strand.
CGACCAGTTGTCAAGGATCCAGTCGAGCGAACTTGTTGAAGGTGGGGTGAACAAAGATTTCTCGAACATGCACCTATTTCAAATTGCAATACTCCCTTCATGGTACGAGAAGATTGGAGAGTACCTGTCGACATTGACATTTCCGAAGGAGATGCCACTAGCAGAACAAAGGAAACTCATATTGAAAAGCAAAACATTCCAGCTAATCAATGGGTTGCTATACAAGATGGGGTCAAACCAGATTCTCAGGAGATGTGTAATAGAGGAAGAGATACCGGGCGTACTCAAAGAAGCACACGAGGGTCTAGCCGGAGGTCACATGGGTCTGGATTCCACGGCAAGGAAAATCCTTTTGGCGGGCCTATGGTGGCCAACGATGCATGGAGATGCCCGAGAGTGGATGTTAGGCTGCGACACCTGCCAAAGAATTGCGAAAACCTTGAAACTAGACTTCATGCCTTTATACCCATCCCAACCTCAGGAGTTGTTTGAACGCTAGGGACTGGACTTTATCGGACCGCTGAAAGTAAGCCAATTACATCAATGTCGATACATAGTGGTTGCTACAAAATATTTGACAAAGTGGCCAAAGGCTTGAGTGTTGTCGAACAACACAGCACAGAGTACGGCCAAGTTTATCTATGAACAAATAGTAACACGATACGGAATCCCAATGCAGATTACCAGTGATCGTGGGGGACACTTCGTCAACCACATCATTCAATTGATGACGACGAAGTTTCGAATCTTCCATAACCTATAAAGCCTACACTACCCACAAGCCAACAGCCAAGCGGAGTCCACGAACAAGGTGCTAGTGTTGATTATTCATAAGCCATGCGGTTTAGAAGAAGCAGACTAGGAAGAGAGACTACCAGTCGTCCTATGGGCATACCGTATGACCTACAAGGTGACAACCAGGCACACGCCCTTTTAATTGATGTACGGTCAAGAAGCAGTGGTGCCAATGGAGTAAATGGTGTTGAGCCTAAGGATAGCTGTTGAGAACCAATTGGGCGACACTAAGAGTCTCAAGGAACGATTGTACCAACTCAATAAACTGGACAAATGAAGAGTAATGGCACAGCGTGAGGAAACCATCTTGAGGAGGAGAGAAAGGTTACAGCATGACAAGGCATCTCCCCTCTGAATGAATTTAGAAGCCCGATTACAATTGGTTCTAAAATATAATGGCCGTAACGAAATCAAGCCAAGGAAGTTCAAGGTTCGATGGCTCGGGCCATTTAAAATCCAAGAGGTCTGCAACAATGGTTTCAAAAGGTTGGAAAATTTGGACGGGTCATTGCTGCCAGAAGCCATTAAGAAGTTGAAGTTGAAACTATACTAGGAGAGGAAGAAGAAAGATACAGTCACCATCAACATGCTCCAATTCGCCCACCAGGAGGCTATGCGAGGAAGGAGAAATGATGGGTTGATCAGTTAAGATGAGTATTGAAGATAAATGAAACAAATCAAAAAGTACTCAGTCAAGAAATTACTGAAATCTTGAAGGCACGTTAGGAGTTAGATAAATCAAACCAGCGATTACAATATAACTCTTTGCCAAGAATGCGCACTCAATCTCAACAAGAGAGAGGTTGTCATATGGCAAGAGGATCGTCAGTACAATAAATCAGAACTGCAACTGAAAGTAACTCAACACCAAGTATGTGCTACCCAAACCAGAATGGAATGAGGCGACCATATGGTGGAGATTTAAAGAAATACAAATGCAACTAAAATTAACTCAACACGGAATGTGGAAGCGGGTGGGAATGGAGCTACCATAGAGGAGATGCAAGATATTACAATGCAAATTTCAACTTTGTAGATAGAGGCAGAAGCGACCTCTTCCCATATGTCATGTCCCCGTTTTTGGCGAGCATCAGTGATCGTGAGATTGGCCTATCATGAGACCCTCGTAGGCTGACAGAGTGGTTAGAGGGTCGTTTCGGAGCTTGGCTCAGCGTCAGATTGGCAGTATTGATCAATTGGCTTTCGTTTGGGCTCGATCGGAGACCTTTTTCAGAATTGCTATTTTTAGCAGTTTCTGGCAGGCAGAGTGGGACCACTGCTATTTTTAGCAGTATGACTTTGGTAGCATCCGGATTCATTTCAGAGTTCGTCAGCATCAGACGGAACAGTTATCGGACATGTAACGAGGAAGATATTAATATTTAATTATATTAATTAAATATTAATTATTTAACGATTATAATGTAAAGTTATAATAATGAATTATAACTTAAGTTACCTGTCTTGAGGGGTGCACCCATCATCAGAAAGGGGCCAGTTGAAGAATTAAAATATTATAAAATATTTTGGCTGGAGACTTTTGAATTATTAAAAGATTAAAATATGATATTTTAATTAAAACCCTATTATGGTGGAAATCCCTTTTCGGCCAATAGGAGTTTTACCTTGAATTCGAGCCATTCTGACATTTTTGGAAAATCAGGAATTGATCGAGTCTTGCCAGAGCACTGAGACCTTAGGGTTTCGTCTCGAAATCGTCGGAGAACGAGCCATCTCCTTCGAAGCAGTTCAGAGGATGTGAAATAACATCTGATCTATTGCCAATACAGAGGTTTTCTCTTACAGAGTAAATCACAGAGCTTCACAGAGATTATTTTCATCAGAGTCAAGAGAAGTTTGATCATCCAGAAGAAACTTCAACATTGGGCGGCTATTTGTTTGAAACTGGAAATCTTTAGAAGATCCGTACATCTTGCATTTACTACAGCTGTGTACCAGGCCGTACTTCTGTACCTGGGCCGTACTGTTCATCAGGAAGTGTAGTTTCAAGGAATCTTTGACCAGAGGTTTGATTCAGGCGTTATATTGTTATTAAGGTGCATATCTTTGGTTATTTTGGAGACCAAGAAGAGAAGCCGTCCTTTTTAATTACTGCTGAAATTATCTTCAGGCCGTACTTTTCAGTACTGGGCCGTACTGTACAGGGACAGCCATACGTGGGTTTAAGGGCAGGATAATTCATCATTTGGAGTTGGCTATTATCTGTTCAAGGGCGCACTTTATATCAAAGACCAGACATTGTTTCCAGAGGCTGTATTTATATTTATTGCAGCAGACTGTATTCAGGCCGTACCAGCAGTACCAGGCCGTACCACCTTGAATGAGGCGTCTTTTCTCTTGTGAGCAAATCGGTTGCCTTGGGATCAGCTTGTCATCATTAGTTTGGACGCCTACTTCTTGAGCAACATTCCAGATCATCAGTCAGAAGGAGTACAAGACTTTCAACTCAGCCGTGCTAAATTTCTGATCATCTATAGCTTGCTGTTACCAGGTTTTTACTTCAATAAAAGCTTGAATTTCTTCATTGCATGCAATCAGATTCATGTTGTATTGAACTTATATGAGCAATAGATGGAACGCCTTCAATAAATCTTGTAGTTCTTATGCATGTTGGTCGTTTAATAATTTTATAGAATTTATTTCAAATATATGCAAAAACAGTACCATTTCATTTATTGTTCAAACCCTTGAAAACGCTCAAAAACCTAAAAAGTCAGAAAAGTCAAACAAAGTATCCGGATTCATGATTAGGAAACAAGGGGGTTTCTACGAAAGCATGCGATTAGGCAATTACCAAAACATAAAGAGCCAAAATGAAGAAATGCTGACAGTACTACTGTGCAGCTTACAATATGATGGAGAATGCTTGCAAAAACACGGATTAGATCTCTTCAATTTGCTGCAATGATAAGTATGTCCTCCACATGGTCTAATATGACTATTTAGCACTCTAGCCACACTAAAATGCAATTTTTCCAAGTCTGGTCTGACAGACCAGCAACATGAATGACTGAACCAGCACCCCTTAGACTCACTAAAATGCTCATATATCACTCAAAACAGACCCAAAAGACTTCAAATTTGATGCAATAGACCTATAAAAAGATGGCGCCTAGTTTAGTTATGAGAAAGGACAGCTAAAAGTGGCTATTAATTAATGGCACAGATCCCAAAGCACTCCAGAAAGGGCGCCCTACAAGGAATGACGAATTTGCTTTATAAAATCATAAACTTCGTATTAAAATCTGCAAATATTCATGAAGGGTCGCTTCCAACAAAGAAAACCAATGAGACAATACCCAGAACAACTCTTTTTGTATTTTTTGATTTATGAGTGAAACTATAGATTCAGCCTTGTTATCAGCAACTACAGAAAATGACATAAAATGCAATAAACTGAACTACATAAGTAAACCCAAACTACAAATGCAGACCTCACTACAAAATGTCACTCAAACAAGCAAACCTCTCCACTAGGTGCTATCTCTCAAGCACGAAGTCGAGCCAAGGCTAGGAGGCATTCATTCCTCGAAGCAATCCTGTTACCATTTCGGCAGCATAACAATATAGAAGTCATAAGATAATAAAATGAGGACCCGAAGCTTCCTTTTATAATTTGAGAAAGCCTTCCAGAAGCTTCTAGAACACAAACCCTAATTTCAAATTTGAATTGACTCCTTTTCCCTCCAATATGGGCGCCCCCTTTCATAAGGTTGAATTTTGACTTTATAAAAAATCTCCTCTTCATAAAATGGCGTCCTTTTCTCCAAGAAGTATTTTTGACTTTAGAAATATCAAAATAAATCCTCATGAGATAACCACCCTCAAAGTCCCCTTTTTTAAAATAACTTAAAGTCATTACTAGGGCAAGGGGGTATTTTATAAAATAAAACATTATTGACTTTAAATGACTTATTTCTCCAAAATGAACCCCTTAAGCCAAAAATCAGAATTACCCAATGAACTGCCAGAAAAGGAAAGCCTGCTGAGCTGATGCTGACTGGACCACTGCTAAAAATAGAATTTACTAAAAATAGTAAATTCAAGAAGTTGCTCAGAATGCAACGCATGCGATACCATTGTGAAGCTTTCTGAAAACCCAGAAAGAGTCCGCAATCCAAAATCCCAAACTTAGAGATATAGCCGTCATAACTTACTAAAAATAGTAAGTTCGGAAAGGTTGCCCGAAGCAGTTGCAAATCATACCTCTGCGAAGCTCTCTGAAAACCCAGAAGGAATCCAGAATCCAAACATCCAAACTCCAACAAGCAGAGCCCTGAATCTTCAAGAGAACCCATCAAACAACTGGAAATCCTAATTCTGCCACTGACTTGCCGACAGCACACTGGGAATAGGTTATCAATCA
>VDFB02386691.1:0-14023 GCA_007258455.2 Sequoia sempervirens
ATGCATTGCTCAATTCTAAAATTTGCATTTAAAACATTTCATCTCTCAAGTTGTTGCATAGTGTAATAAAAAAATTACCTTGTTTCAAATATGAAAATTACATTTAAACAATTCACTTTAGATCATTGCATTGCACTTTATTTACTCTTCCATGATAGCATGTTTTTTTTTCAAGAGATGTGGCTTTGATATGGTTAAAAATGGATTGCATAAGTACAAAATCCTCTTATAGGTTCAATATAGAAATTGCAACAATGAGGTCATTAAGAAACATGTGAGAGTCGTCCTTCTACCATCTTTTCCTTAGTTAGCAAGAACATCTTACAGAATGCTTATCTTAAAACATTGACATAATCCTTAATATTACATTTCCCATTGGTGAGGATGGTAGTGTAGATAATCATAACAATCATACTTGTTCTTCTCCTGATACCTCTCCTATTAGTGACAAAGGTATCTTAGTGAGAGAAGATACAAGCATTGAGAATCTTGATTTTCCCTATCTTCCTCCCCTTTGGAAGATGATAGAAAACCCAGATGAGATCATAGAAACATTTCTTAGCCTTAACCTTTCTTAGTCTCCATTCATCCCTTGGCAGCCAAGAATGTTTTAGCGAAAGAGGATGATATCATAGATAGCCATGAAAATCAAAATTTCCCTTCTCCTAATATCCCTCCTCGATACATAAAGAGGAAAGGTTGGTATTAGAAGATGCACCTATTGAGATTCATCATAATATTGTTCCTCCCTTGCCTAATGCTCCTAGGGTATGTGTAGGATCATGATGGGCCAAAAAGTGGTGATATGATGGGTATGTGTAGGGTATGTGGCTGACGACTTTTTTTTACCCAAAATTGATGAAACAAAAAGGGTTTTTAAAGGAGATTCCCATCTTTCCACCAATATAAATTATGCTTTAATTTGAATTTCATAAATTTATTATTCATTTTCTATTTGAATTATGACTAAAGTCCTAATTGATCTAGGCTGATTGAAAAAAATCTATAGCTTTCAAATAGTAGCACATTTTTTGAATACAAAACATGAGTCACATTTTATGCTTCAAATACTATAGGATTAAAAAAATAAAGAGTGAATTTCATGGGAATTTTGACCAAGTGAAGGTGGTTAGACACTTAAGATTTTTATATTTTTAAAAGTTGTAATAAAAATTCATAATTAATTATTTACTTAAAAATTACAAAAAATGTTTATGCATCACATTGGGAGATGAGTCCTCTACTTATATCTAAAATCTGATAAAAAAAAATTATCATTTTATTATGGTTAGGGTGGTCAAACAAACACCTGCTTCTTATTTTTTCCTTGAAATTTAAGTACTACTGCATTGAATTTCAAATTTTCATAAAGCCGGAATCTTTTTTTTTAAAATAAACCTAGTAGTTTAGAAACTATATTCAATTTTCTACATATTCTATTCTTACATATTTTTGAAATAATATAGATAACTTATTCAAATTTTTCACGTCAAGTTGCCTAACTCTATTTTTCTAAAGATTTTCATAGCCATACATAAGGGCCTATTTTTCCATGATGATCCACAAACCCCCTACCATTTGGAATGATCTATTTGGTAATCATAGTTTTCATTCTCTTGATGCCTCCCCTACTTGTGATGAAGTTACTTTACAAAATCTAACCATCTAATGTTATGAACATCTTACAAGCTCTTCTACTAGGGTAGATGGTATAGCACAAGAGGAATGAGACCTTAGAAAAGGATAAATTCATGACAATCATAATAATCAATTAGAGAGCCTTCTCCTAATATCCCCACTATTGATGAACACTAAAATCCAACCATAGATCAATACCCTATTTTTTATGAAGTCATTTTAGAAGAACCAACCCTTGAATGTTAAGAACATTTCATTTGTAGTTCTCCTAGAAACAATCCAACTAGGGAAGACATAATAGTGGAAGAAAATGGGAACATTGACAATAGTAATTTCTTAGATGAAGATGAAGTAACATTAGACTCCTCTTCACTAAGAGATCCTTAAGAAAATAAGGACAATTCTTTAAGGGGATATACACATTAAATACCCCTTGGAATTACTCTTCCCAGCATAAAACTTATAATTTATCTACCTCTCAAAAACCACAAGTTCAAAACACACCCATCCTTATCCTCAAAGTACCTAAGAACAATTTTTCATAGAAACCGAGTTACAATACCATTGCTTATACATACAACACTAGGAATAATACACAACCAAGAAAAACAACTTCAACATCCCTCCCATTTCCTAATCCTATCTTTCCTAGCACCCCTCATTTTCCTCCACAAAGTGAAAAAGAGTATGATTTTGTTGAACAACTTAAGAATACTCTTGCAATGATATCCCTATGGGACCTAATTCAAAATTCACCTAATTTTCACACTATGCTTCAAACCTTGTTGACCTTGCAACAGAGTTGTGGTTCCTCTAGTGCAGAGCCAAATGACCTTAGCAGCTTAATGATTCAAGGAATAAATGCTAACATTATTTTCCACCAATGTGAGCTCCCTCCTTCAGAAGTGCAAAAACAATATGATGCTTCCATGATCATAGCTCAATACAATAGCATAGGGATAAAGTGAACCCTTATTGATAATGGATCCGCCCTTAATGTGTGTAGTATAAACCTTTTGGATAAAGCTTGATGTAGATAAATCCTAAAATCCAACCTTCACCTTTTATCAGTTAGTAGCTTTATGCTTGTAGCAAAATGACGGCTTGGAGTGATCCACATTACCAATTAAAGTTATTAAAGTGCATTACAAATCCCAATCCATGTTATGCTTGATGATATTTCATACAATCTTCTTTTAGGTAGACCATGGATTCATGAGATGCATGTTGTTCCCTCTACCTTTCATCATATCATGAAATATGTCTACAACAAAAAAAATTATACAATTGAAGCCAATCCCAAATCATACAGTTGTTTGAACATTGAGAAAGGTAAAGATAATCCTTTGAAAACATTGACACCAACTACACAAGTAGAACCCATGCAAGAACAACAAAAAGATACAGGTACTAAACCCTTCACAATGATATCACTAGATCCAACATTGATGGGAGAATACAATATCATAAGCAAAGATTTAGACAAGGGAAAAGAAAAGGAAGTAATTTAAACACAAAATTTGGATGACCCTTCAAAAGCATCCACCTCAACCACTTTAGAAGAAAAATAAAATTATACAACAAACTTCAATGAAATTGACTATCAACAACCACCAAATCCTAAAGAAATGAAAAATCTTTATGGAAAAGGTTACAAACTTATGAAACAACTTGGATATAGTGGAAAAGGATATGGTGCTAGAGAAAAAGGTATTTGTGTCCCTATAGAGCCTAACACACAAGAAATAAATCATGGTCTTGGTTATTGTCCTTCGAAATACGTAAACAATCATTTGCTCAATATCAACACTCTTACAAAAGATTCCTTTAAACCAACTTTAACAGTAGTGCGTCTTGAATTGATAGAAACTAGTGGTCTTGATTATTATCCTTTGAAATAAATGAAACAAACAAATAAATATTCACTTAATGTCAATGTCATCTCACGAAACACTAATGATTTGAACTCATTAGATTTTACACCCTCCTATATAGGAGAGAACAAAATATCACAATTTAAAGATTCTTGAGTAAGTATGACATGTCATCTAAGCCTAAACAAAACATATCTTTTTCACAAAATGATCTAACACCTTCTACTATTCATCAAGAGGGTATCTTGTCGAGACTCCTCCAAGAACATGAAATAAATTTTACTACAAACATTAATGGTCATTCTACTAATGAATTCAAAGCTTTTAGTAATAAAATTCAACATCTTAAGGAGTTTGGTACTCTTTCTTATGTGGGGACACCTAATTCCTCTAATTGATACGGATTTTTACATGAGCATGTTTCTCATCAATTATTTTGGCTCATCCTTGTCTTGCAGTAAGTGGGGGCAAGGATTTAGGTGGCATTTTCCTCATACGTCACTTGCCATTGTCTCTTTTGGCTAGTTGACCACCTTCCATGTATATGTAAGAGCAAGCTTGGGATGTGGATGACATGCCTTAAGCTGGTTCACATGTGATGTACTGAGTTATCTTTAGCATTTTATTTTTGGGGGAAACCCTTCTATCCTAATGCATGATGTAGCTTATTGGAAACATATGACTTGGCATAGGGAATTTTGAGTAATCTCTCATGTCTTCTTCTACTTTAAATCAATTTCTCACATCAATGGTGTTAGCAACTGCTTTAAAGTGGGGGAATACATCAACACTCATGTTTCATTGTGCATTTTTTATTTCTTCTTGTGATGCGTCCTTTTCTTGGTGGTTTAATTGGGATTGATTTCCTCCAAGAGCATGATATTTGTTTGCACTTTTCCTCTCATGGAAACATTAAGTACAATGCTCCCTAATATGGTACCTTGCATTTGTCCTCTCTTGGAGACATTAGGAATAATTTTCCCTAAGATGAGACCTAACATGAACTAATCGAAATCCCTTTGAACATCCCTCTTTCTTTTTGCATTCATTTTTTGTATCTTATTAAATTCATGGAGGTATGGCTTTGATATGGTCCCCTAGGGCTCACCTAGTGAACAACTAGCTTCTCTAGCCCTTATGAGCATCCATTTTTTTCCTTTTGTCATTATCGTAGTCATGGGGGTATGACTTTGATATGTACCTCTTGGGGCTCACCTAGTGGACAAATACTTTCACTGGCCCTTGTAAGCATGTCTTTTGTTTGCATAGTGGAAAACGTGTTCCACTTGTAAAACATTTTTGGAAAAAAACCTAGACCTGTTCCACAACACATTGGATGGCCTGTCAAAGCTTGATCTATTGCCTTTTTCTCTTTATCCTTTCTCCGTTTCTATCTTTGATGTTGTATGTTTACGATCTAGTTATGGCTTCATATATCATCTGTAAGCATGTTCCTTTATGCTTATGTTGGTTTGTCATAGGATCTTAATCCTGGGGGCTTGGCCACCCTCTTGATTATTTTCATCCTATCTTACTAACATTTGTACATTTCAACCCCGCTTGATTGCGTGGTTGACCACTTAAGTGTGAGTTTCAAACAAGTTCCCCCTCTCACTAAAGTCGGGTTTAAATGTAGTGTAGGAAAATGCATACCCTTGCATTTTCACACTTGTTTGGGCCCAACTTTCTTTTTTATCCTTATTTATGTCTTAATAGGTCCTATTTCGACTCTAGAATCCTAATGAATTATATCTTTTTTTGGATAATCTTGACAAACGTCAAAGGGGAAATGATAATTTAATGATTCTAGCTCTAGGTATGTGCGGGGATCATGATGGTAAAGTGGCAATATTATGGGTATTTTTAGGGTATGTGGCCAGCGACCTTTTTTACCCAAAAATTGATGATGAAGCGAAAAGGGGTTTTAGAGAGATTCTCAGCTTTCCACCAATATAATTATTCTTTAATTTGAATTTAATAAATAATTATTATTCATTTTCTATTAGAATTATGACTAAAGTCACGATCGATAGGATGATTGAAAAATATCTATAACTTTCAACGATATCACATTTTTTGAATCAAAACATGTGTCACATTCTATGCTTCACATACTATGGGATTAAAAAAAAGAAAAATTAAATTTCATGAAGTTTGACCATGTTAAGGTGGTCATACATACAAGGATTTTTATATTTTTAAAAGTTGTAATAAAAATTCATAATTAATTATTTGCCCGGAAACAATTACAAAAATATGCATCACATTTGGACATAGTCCTCTACTTATATATAAAATATTATAAAAATATTATCATTTTTACACATTATGGTTAGAGATTGGTCAAAAACACCTACTTCTTATTTTTTCACTGAAATTTAAACCTTCACCTATATTAAAATTTCAAATTTTTCATAAATGGATTTTAGTTGTTTTTAAATAAACCTGAAGTAGTTTAGAATATAAAATTCAATTTTCTCTGATTCTATTCTTAAATAGTTTTTGAAATAATATAGATAACTTATTCAAATTTTTTGCATTGAAGTTTTCTAACTCTTGATTTTTCTGAATTTTTGCCACTTAAGGCACATTTTTCCATGATGATCCTACATATACCCCTCTCTATCCGTAATTTTTTTGGAGGACTAAAGGCATGACTAGGGTAGCTTTGTCCTCCAAAGGTCTTGGGACCCTCTTTTCAAATGCACCTTAAATGGGTCCCTTTTTGGAGTTTATTGCCCACGAGTTTCATGCTTTTGGACTAAGATGCCACCTAAGACATCTTACTCCCCCTTAGGTTATTTTCAAGATTTAATTTCAAATCTTGGTGTTATTTAGCCTCCTTTAATTAATAATTTCATGTCCACTTTTTGTGGTGTAATTTTGGGATATTAAGCATAGATAAATTGTATAAATACAAGGTTCTCTCACTCATTTCTTACCAAGCAAGTTGAATGAGCATTCCTAGTAGCATAATTGAGTTTAGAAGAGCATTCAAGAGTAGTTCATCAAGAATTTGGATCCATCATCAATATTGAAGCATCATATCATAGATATTCTTATATCATGTGTTTTTTTGAGCTAATGTTTGTGATGTAGGGTTTTGATTCAAGCAAGCAATTCAAGTCAAGATCTACATTCCAGCTAGCCATTTCACACAAGTTTGTAGGTTTCATAAAAATGGTTTGGTGAGTTGTGACATTTAATGTTGTTCATTCATCATTTCCCTTCATTATCCTATTTCATTCAAACATTTAATTACCAACAAGGGGTTTGACCAAGAAAAACCCCCATTTACTAACAATCAGCAAGTATTTCTTCTATTGTATGTTTGTGTTTGTAGACTTAGGTTGAAGACTTGAAGATCATTTGAAGTGAAAAGTTGAAAAGTTACATTGCAAATTTTTCATCTTCATAGAAACTCACCTACAGGCCGAATTTAAAAAATTTTGAACCTAAGATCATAGAAGAAGAAAGTGGAAACATTAAGCCTCAGGATTGAACTTTCAAAGATTTTAGAAATCCTTATCGGGACTAGATCACCACCTAGGGATTCTTAGTCCTCCAAGTGGTATTTTGCAGAGATTCTTTCAGATTCTATTTCAACATCTAAAGATTTTGCATTTGCCTAGAAAAATAACAGGGACACTAAGACAATAGTAAGGGCGTCTTAGTCCTCCCTAGCATATTTTAACAACATTTTTTCATTTCCATAATCCTCATCAAATTTCTTGATTTCCTAGGTACACATACCCTAACTTGTTGCTTAATTTCATCATTTGCATTCATTATTTGGCTCGCATTACTAGGTTTTTCAAGCTTAATGTTAAAGTGTGTTTTCTAATCTTTTGCTTGGTGTTGAACACCTCAAAGCTTAAAGAACCCCCTCCTAGGTCTTCCTTGTTGAGAATTGACTCACCCTTTGGGTTGATAGTCAATCCAATTTTGGATCCTAGGATATATTTGAGTGACAATAGGAGAATAGTGGTATAGCGACATCACCATTTTCCTATTGTTTAGTAAGAATGTGTGTGCAAGAGAAGGTTGAAGGATGACAACTTGATTGAGGTAGGCACACTTGGTCGGATGACCACACTAAGAAAGAATATAATCTAGAATCTCACACACTACTATAGAATCATGACATTTGCATATGCTTGAAAAGTTTTTGAATTTCATTATACTTGGTATGATAATTATAAATTAGTGAAAAATAAATAAATTGGTGTATTATTGACATACCATGTCTATTTCAACATTATATTCAACCAAAATTGAATAAGAAATTCAATTCATCAGACACAATCATTGTATGAAAAAATATTTCATTTTTGAATGTATGTATATGAATTCATGGAGACAAGTCGAAAGTGTATGTGAAAATATATGAATGTATATATATATATATAGGTACATACATACATACTAAGATGTATATACATATACCTATTTATGAATTATTTCCTTGAGTTAAGTTCAATTCTTCATAAGAATAATGGAATCATGGGATTTGAAAATCTATAACTCCCACCAAAAATGGGATAGGGGTCGACCCCCACTAATGGAAAAAAGCTTCAGTTAACACTCAAAATGGAGTGAGTAGGAAGCCAAAATAATTAAATAGGTGACAATGAATTAAGACCCCAATCTCCCCAAAATTATTAGTGAATCCATCATGGTAAGGGGAATTGAAAAATGTAGAAAAAAGGAAGGAAAAATTAGAAGGAAAAGAGAGAATGACTGGAAATTGAAGGAAAAATAGGTGAGCAAGCTACACTGAGGTATTAAATTATTTTTCATTTAGTTTCCTCTCTTTTTGAATGAGTTTCTTATCCTGTAAAAGATAGAAACATAACATAGGTATAATGTATTCCTTAATGTGAATTTGATATTTGGGTTATTATGTTGTTTTCTTGTTGATTTATGTAAAGCCCTTTTGTGGGATGAGTCGCATTGATGACTCTATAATTTTTTATAAATCCTTTTGAAAGGAAGAAGGCTTCATGCCCAAGGTAGGTATTATGCCTATATGAATGTTAAACCCACATGATAGTGGCCATATGGATGACCATTGAATATCTCCTTGTTACATTGTTATCAACTTGTATGATTACTAGAGATTGTAGGCTATAGTGTCCAAAAATATCATTTTTCACATTTTCACACCTAATCTGGGAATAATTAATGATAAATTGGACTTGATATCACTTTGATCTAGTGTTTTGATGTGTTTTACACATCCAAATTAGGTTTTGGGCCCTTTCAAAGCTAACTAAACCTAACTTTTCCTTAATTTAGTGTTGTAAAGTGTATTTATTCACACCTTCACATTCAATTTAGGAGGTTACTAAATTAAATAGAACTAGTCTAGTGTTGTAATGAATTGAATACTTTCAGATTGCATTTGAGGCCCTTTCTAGTTGATTAGACCCATTTTTCCTTATTGAGTGTTGTAAAGTGTATTTATTTCTTAACACCCAGACACTTTTTCCACCTAAAAAGGCCTTGTGGGACCCATACCCCATGCTAGGCATATGAGTTCCATCCAAGTGGGACTTATACATCACAAATGGCATATGAGTAACATTTGTCCTATTTCTAGGGTTTTGAGTGGGAAATTTGAGTTTTAATTTCAAATTGTGTGAATGTCGACCTGTGGGATCCAATTAATGGGTTAGATGAATTTTCTATGTAAATGAGGTCTCAAATAATTATTTCATAAAGACTTCATGATATCAATTCAACCACTCAAGAGCTAAGAATTCCAAGATTTTACAAGATCATTAAGAGAGCATTCAAGATCACTCTAAGGAAATCAAGGGCATAATTCTTCACCAATTTTTGCAACAATTCAAGATCCATCATCATCATTTCAAGGATATCAAGCATCGAGCATGTTATTGAGCTAGTTTTGTGATGTTGCATTCAATATCCAAGATCAGGCATTATTCTACACTTATCTCAAGATCTAGATCTACATCCTTCATGGCCATTTCATGTTAGATTACAGATATACAATACATCATTCAAAGTATCATTATTCATGTTTCATGTTTCATTTCCTTATTTCATTATTTCATCATTTGGTTTAATTACCTAAAAGGGTTTTGACCAAGGAAAATCCCTATTCACTAACAATCAATGAGTTCTTCTCCTCTTTACATGTGTGATTGTAGGTATAGGTTCCTTGTAAGGATCTTTGAAGATTAGGTTACAATCTTGAAGGAAGTTTTTGGAGTTGTCTCATAACTTGCAAGTTCATGGAAAGGATTCTACAGGTCCAAAAGAAAAAGATTAAGGTTTCAATTCCGAAAACAAAGTGTGGTAGTGAGAGAAGATATTGGAGAGTAGAATCAAAGCTTAACCTTAAGAAAAAGTGCACTGAGACCGATACACCAAAAGTGGTGTATGATTCCCACTATAGGTATTATCTAGGTTTTTGTAGTTTCAAAAACCCATTTGCCATATTTCCATTTTTGCACAAAAACCCAGATTTGAGACTGATACACCCAGACTAGCGTATGAGTCCCAGTATGCCTAAATTTCAAAATTTATAGTAATTCAAATCTCATTCTATCCTTTTCTAGGTCCCTAGGTGCATACTTATAAGATCTCACCTCTTTTTTCTAATTTTTATGCATTCTTAGGTCATTTAGTGAAAGATTGCATCATATTAGGGTTAAGCATTACATTTCGCATTTAATTTGTCTTTCCAAGCCCTATATTGGTGGTGAACCCCTCATTAGTTTATAATCAACCCCTAGTACATCCCTATTGTAAGAGATATTTCCCCTTTCTTCGTTGCATTGAGACATCTAGGGTTTTTCCTTGAATGAGAGTGTTGATTTTTGTTGTTCCATAACCCAAGTATAGAACCCCAAACAAAATCCACCCTTTCATTTTGTTGAAGCTACATTTAGAACATCATAATTCTAATTTGGAGTCTATCATCATCCTAGATCTTGCTTGCATTAATATTGCATTAGGGTTTTCACTAGTTAATTGGCATTCTAGGGTTTCTCAATCTTGCATTAGTTAAAGTGCATATAGGTTGCATTTTTGCATCTCAAATCATTGAAAATAATCTAAAAAATACATTTTCACTTAGGTTACACATCATAAAAACTAGAAAACACAAAAAAATGCTTACAGTTTTCTAAAAAAAATTCAAGAAACCCTCACTGGGACTCATACGCCCATCTGGGTGATTTATTCACAACTTGCAGATTTTAAACTAAAATTTACAACATTAAAAACCTTGTTTCTACACTCTTGTTTTCTTGCATTAGTTATCTATTTCATTTAGTTGATTTTCTGTTACATGCATTTCACTAAATCTAGCTTAAATTGGTTCATTTCATGCATTGTTTAATTCCAAATTTGCATTTACAACATTTCATTTTTAGATTGTTGAATAGTGTAATAAGTAAATTGCCTTGTTTGGAATCTGAAAAATTGTATTTGCACAATTCATTCTAGGTCTTTACATATCATTTAAAGTCTCAATTTCCATTTTAAGATTGCATGTGTTACTTTTCACAAATGTTAGTTTTTATATTTTCCAAGTTTGTAAAGAAAAAGTTATTCAATAAGCATGTTAGTCATTCTTTCAATACACTTCCTAGTTATGAGAGTCTCTTAGTGCAAGAAACTGAAAAATGTTGACACTTACCTTAAATCTACCCCTCCCATCTCTCCTATTTGTGGGAATGATGTGATAGCAGAAAATAGAAATATGGACATTCATGACGATCATAGTTGTTCTTCTCCCAATACCTCTCATTTTAGTGATGAAGGTATCTTGGTGAAAGAAGATGCAATCATTGAGAATCATGAAGGTCTTTTTTTTCCTTCTCCTCATACCCAGGCTTGGGAAGATAGTATAACAACAGAAGATGAAATCATTTCCACCACTTTACTTAGTTTACATTCCTCCACCAATATTTCCCCTACTTATGCTACAATCGTGAAATGCCATAAAAATGGCATTTGTGAGGAAAATTTTTTAGTGTTAAGAGATCTAATGATCGAGATCTTGGAAAATTCTACCTCTCTCACTTGGGAAGACATTATAGAGCATGGGAATGTAATTGTAGATAACCATGATAATCACATTTTATCTTCTCCTAATATCCTTCATATTAATGAATACAATAGTTTTTTGTTAGAAGATACATTTGAAAGTTATGAAAATCTCATTTCCCCCTTTCGTAATGCTCCTACCATTTGGAGAGATCTATTTGAACAAAAAGATCCAATCATTGACAAGCATGATTTTCCTTCTCTCCACGCCTACCCTATTTGTGATGCAGCTACTTTACAAAACCTAAAAATCTCTCCCTTGAAAGCTCTCCTACTAGTGTAGATATTAGGAGACAAGAGAATGCACTCTTAGAAAAAAAGGATGAAATCATGGAAACTCATAACAATCAAATTGGACCTTAAAATCTATCCTACTAGGTTAGATATTAGGGCACAAGAGAATGCACCCTTAAAAAACAAGGATGAAATCATAGACACTCATAAAAGTCAAATTGGACCTTCTCCTAGTATCTCTACCATTGGCGAACTTTGATAGCAAAAGATCAAAGCAATAAGAGCCATGAGAATCTTAGTTTCTTCTCTTCCTCTAGGTAAAATATTATTGAACAAGAGAATGCCATCATTGATAAACAATACAATACAATAATTGATAACTTCCTTTACTTGTGATGAAGTCATTTTAGAAGAACCAACCTTTGAATGTCATGAACGTCTAGCTTGTAGTTGTCCTAAAAACTCTCCTCCAAGGGAGGATATCATGATGCAAGAAAATGAAAACATTGATAATAGTGATATAGTTTCCTTAGATGAAGATGATGAAGTAACATTAGACTCTCCTTCACTAAGGGATTTTAATATTATTCAACCTCAAATTATCCTTTACCCACTTTCACACAAACCTACAACTCAATAAATGTGAACTTGTCCTTTACCCACCTAAGAATAATGTGTCGCAACAACTGAGTCATAATACTATTGCTCATACATATAACACTAGAAACAATTTGAAAACAAGACAAACAACATCAACATTCATCCCATTGCCTAATCCTATCTTACATGGCCCTGCTTGTTTTCCTCCACAAAGTGGAAAAGAGTATGATCTTTCAAACAACTAAAGAACACTCCTGCTAAGTGTACCATAGAAAAAAGGAAAATTGCTTGATTTGGAATTAATTCATTATAAATTGTACTTAATAAGGCCTTGATTTAGTGTTGTGAGGTGTTTTTCACATCCACACTAGGTATTGGAACCTTTCTAATGCATTTAACGATGTCTTATAAAGGTGTTGTAAAGTGTTGTAAAAGAATTTAACACTTTTCTAGACTTAATAAACCCATTTCTTACTAATTGAACATTATAAAATGTGTTTAATAACATTATCACATCAATCTATAAGGCTTGTAAAATAAAATTAATATTAAACTAGTGTTGTAATGTGTCTTGCACATTCACATTGGATATTTTACCTTTCTAGGCTATGTGGACCTCATTTTAGTGTTGTAAAGGGTATTTAATCACACTTTCACATTGAATTATGTGTCAAAATCCAAAATCAACTTTTACATCATCATTAATAGGCCCCTATTACCCCATATTGTGCATCCTGAGGCATAAATTGATCAAATACCCAACAAAGTCTTAAAATAAACCTTATGTCTTAACTACATAGCATCCTAGCTAGAAAAATGGCCTTTGTGGGACCCATTCACCATCCATGGAAAATAAATCCCATCTAGGTGGGACCCATTCACCATAGGTGGTGAATGTGTCCCATTTGGCCCATTTTTTACTTTTGAGTGGGACATTTTGGAATTTAAATTTTATTTTTTCTCATGTTGGCCTTTGGGATACAATTTATAGGATAATAAGGTGGATTTTCTATAAAATAAAGTCTCTAAACCCTAATTCATATCCATTATCTCATTTCACAACTCATTCATCATTACTTCTCTCTTTCAAGTCAAGCAAGTTATGGTTTCATCATTGTAAGTCACCAAGATTGCTTCTTAAGACATTCAAGGGAAGATTCTTCATGTTTTGCTACATAAATTCAAGATCAATCTTCATGGAAAGGAAATAAACTCCATTATTGCATGCTTCATTACATTCTTTCTCCATTTTGGTTTAATTACCTAAAAGGGGTTTGACGAAGGAAAACCCCCATGCACTAACATTCACCATTTCTCTTTTGTCTTGTGTGTTTGCAGATTTAGACATCTTGGAAGCTTAGAAATAATTGAATATTGAATTGCAAAGTTTTTTAAGTCATCTCTTAATTTTCCAAGTTAGAATATCAACAAAAAGTGACCTTCTGGCCCGAATCCAATAGTTTTAGAACTAGACACCTAGATAAGCAGAAAGTGCAAACCAAAAGCTTTAGATTCCACCTTTGAATATTCAAAAATTCAAAAGTGGACTTATTCATGATGGGTGGATAATGAGTCCCACTACTAAGTCAATTTTT